>ML216780.1:2294-22782 GCA_004785975.1 Popillia japonica
TAATAATAATAATAATAATAATAATAATAATAATAATAATAATAATAATAATAATAATAATAATAATAATAATAATAATAATAATAATTCATGTCTTCACATCCACGGACAGTTTGTGCCGATTACAGGGGCATCTGCTGACCATGAGTCATTATTGTGCCTGCGGGATCCCCAACAGCTTGTACCAATTATAAGGACCATCGACTAGCAATGTGTTATTATTATGCCTACGGCTGTAAACCGACTTAAAATGTTGACTTTCCGCATTTGCCATGGAATTTGGGAAACTACAGTAAACCAAATTCATAAAAAACATACTGCGGTTCAAAACCGGTATTGCCGGACTAAGAAGCGAGTGCCTTAGGCACTGCACTATTAGTGCAATACTAATGCTAGATTGTTCAAAAACAATGCGCCAATTCTTTTTGATAGATTTTAGTCGTTGATTGAATCTACATGTAAAAATTTTCGAGTTCTGTTTAATTAGTTTTCAGAAAATTGTAATATTTTCAGCCAACGATGAAATCCTCAAGAAACGTTTTTATTAATATCTGCAGGGAAAGAAATATAATAATTGGATCTAGGATTTACTATAGCAGTCTAGATTTGCAAGCGGCTTCGTCATACAGTGACTCACAGCCTAAATCGTACAGCCTTATTAAAATGTATGTATTCTATATGGATGGAGATGGCTCGGTTATGATATGGAGGTGTATGTCCGCCGCAGTAGTAGCCAATTGACAATTTATAGATGTTACAATTGATAAATGGTAGTATTTACATGTATCCAAACGAAATTTGAAAGCAAGTGCCAAAAATTTAGGTATTCCAAAAACTGTTAAATTTTACACGGATAATGATCCAAAACATTCCTCATCCCTTGCAAAAGAATGACTGTTATTGAATTGCCCTGAAGTGTTGCAAACAGCTGTCCAATCACCTGACCTAAGTGTCAGATCATTTGGAGAAAACCATACGCAAACAGGAAATTTCTAATAAAGAAGATCTGCGAAAGGTCATTGAGCAGAAATGGTACAAAATATCATCTCTATTAACAGAATAATTAATACAATCAATGCCATCACGGCTAGTAGCGGTGAGGATATTCTGCCAAAGATTAATTCTGAGTTTTGAAAGTAAAAACACTAGAATTAGAGTGCATGATTTTGGCTATGACCTGCCTATATGCAGACTAAACATTCGTTCAGAATTAGTTTTGTTGCTTTTATATATGTACGCTGAAAATGCACAATTATTTATTATATTGGCAACTAGAATTTTTGTATTTTTTGTTGATACGTTGTTACATTAAAATAAAATTTGTTTTCCCTCTTACTGTATGATTTTAGCTGTGTGTCAGTTTTTAATAAAGAAGAGCAACATCAGATAACTTCACCATAAGTAAATTACTACATAAGATTTACTTTGGATGTGTAAGTGTGTGTTGTATGTTTTTCCCTTATTCTTAAAACTCATATTCCTTCAGAAAAGTGGTTGGTATATGTTTTTAAATTTAGATTGAATTGCGATTTCCACAATATTTCGGGCAATCATTTCACTTATGTATTTTCATACTTTACTACTGTATATGTAGATGATACAAAATATTTACTTGTATTTTTTGGTTATGAAACATGGTACATTTTTGGACATACTTTTCTTGCTATGAACATTCTTACCTGCTCTGTTTACTTCGCCCCAAGAATACCTTCGCTGAAATGCCAACTCAATGGTATTTCATTAAAGTGACATATGTATGTAGATATACTGCATACTTTGGATTCTAATTCCTGCACTGTGAAATTCGATGTATTCTCGACAACAAAATATAATTCGATAATATACAGTATGCTGTGCATTTGTATATTTGTATTATATGCAGAACTATAAGCTAATTCTATAAGCTTATAGTTCGTGTTCTTAATAGCATGTAGAAAATCTAAGTAAAACAAGATTTAAATGGACAGGCATTATATAAAAATCAGGTATTCAATTTAGAGATAAGATTTGAAGAAAGATAAAAAAAGAATAAAATGACAAAATAAGAAAATTCAATGTATATGAGATTGCTTACTATTAACAAGGGGAACACCAGGGTTGTCCGACACGGATTTTATTGAATCTCAACTATGTAATAGAGGAACGTTGCCTCAGTACCTAGGTACGAGCTTTCATCCTAACGCGTCCCAGTTTCTGAGAAAATCAACGTCTTTTAGCGCGTTCGTTCCTTTATATTGCTAATGCTAGTTTCTAAACAAGTGGGCCTTCGTAGCCCAGTTGATAACATCTACGGCTCCCACGTGCGTGCCTCGCGTACGATTCCTGCCAGTGTACTTTTTTTCAATCGTATTTTGCACAATATTAACAATTATAATTCATACAAATTATTCATAAATGATATTTTTCGCTGTGGTAATTTTGTTATTTAATATTCGTACATTCGTAAGATTCAAAAAGTACAAAATTCTTGCCTAAGATTAATTTTTGGTATCAGACGTCGCTCGCGAATATCATATAAGTTGTCCGAGATTAAATGGTTGAACATGAAGCATCGTAGGCTCTTAAATACAGCCTCGCTGTTTCACTCTATCATACTTACCCAAAAACCACCTTACTTGTACAGGAGCATTACTTTCAGGACAGATGTCCACAATGTAAATATTCGTTTTAAGGGAACACTAACTCCTCCTATACACCACTCTGTACAATTTAAAAGATGTTTTTCCTATCACATAACGTTTGTTTATAATTCTATTCCTGTGGATATAAAAAACGTGAGCTCCCTGAATCTATTTAAAAAGAAATTATATCAGCACTTATTTACAAGACAGTTGGATGGTTTCCGTGATCTCTGCATCCCTTGTGATTTTGCCGTTTGCCTTTGCTTTTCAATTTCGTTCTGCTGCCGGTTGGATTAGACGTACTTAGTTTAGTCATATATGCACGTACTTTGTTGTTATTATTCAATGAGGTTGAGTGGAAGAGCAGTTGCTACTGCGGAGCAGCAACTGAACTCCGCCTATTTTCCCATTGTGAACATGTTGCGTTGTTGTATTTTTTTGTTGTATTTTTCTGTTGAATGGGAAATAAAGATATATTATTATTATTATTATTATTATTATTATATTATAGGAAATCTTCACTATGACGTGTATTTTGAATTTCGAATATTGGAGCGCACTTACTTGTCCAGCGGTCCATTTCTTACCTGTAGTTTGCTTCTTGCCTACTGTCCGTTTTTATCAGCAGCCCAAATAAATAAATAAAAATAATAAATACATAAATTCCAAATATACGTCAATATATGCAGATTTGCTTCCAATTTATTTAATAATAAAATTACGACGGCAAGAAATATCATTTATGGATAATTTGCATGAAATATAACTGTTAATATTGTGCACAATAAGATTTAAAAATAATGTACTAGGGTAAGAAATACTATTATTATTATAAGACCTCCATGGTTTGAATCTCTATTGTGAGGGTTCACACTTTTCGACCGCTTCATGGTAGTGGAAATACATACCAGCTAAAAACAAAATAAATCAACACAAGAATAAATAAATAATAATCAAAACCTTCTGAGTCAAAGAAAACTCCTGAGAAAACCACTTTCATTAATGGCCAAATGTCGAGTTTCACATTTCTTTTCTTTTGTTTATTTATTCGTGTTTTTTGTTTTATTTAATTTTTTGTTTGTATATATTTACATTACTCTTACCCGTTCAAGATCCAGAAGCCTCCATAATAGAATTTATACGATCTATTGCGAGTTTATTCATCAACTACTTAAACTGATTACATTAAACGACGTAGTGTCCGATATAGCTTCTCAATCCGTGATAATACGCTACCTTTGATGGAATGGCTTCTAAGAAATAGAAATGAAGCAGTTTTATGGATAAACCTCAACCTGAAGTTGAATATTTGTACTTACTGCCAAGTTAATGTCAAGCTTACTCAAGCAAAGTGCTGTTACTAATGATATTGAAAACATCATGCATTGGACACAGAGATATAATGCGCGTTAATAGAAACGGGACATTGTTTTTCAATTAATAATAATTTATTATTCATATAATTAGTATAATGTAGCAAACCACTGTCACAATTGGTAAAATTAGTGATTTTTGGTGTGAACAGTATGTATTAAAGACTGGCTCTTTTTATGATTTATTTTTATTCGTATGTACAGCATACAATAAGAACAATACCAAAACACCATAATATAATATCTAAAAAACACAATAGTATATTATGACACTAGTGCATAATCGAGCTTTTAAAGCACGAGTAACGAGTTTAAAGCCACGACGCGAAGCGGAATGGCTTTAACGTTACGAGTGCTTTAAAAGCTAATTATGCACTGTGTCATACGATATTTTTTAGTATAAATGCAATAATAATTTTAACTAGAAGAAATCAAATCAATAATTTCAATACATTTTATCGAGTGAGATGTGTCTCTATATGTATTATGTCATTTGACATTTCACTTAATTATTAAATATCATTGTTGTATTAATAATGTCGACAGAAATTCAAAACCTAGCTGCTGAAGCTGAATTAAGTTTAATACCTGCAAAGTCCAAATAATAATTCAAATCAATAATCAATAATTCCCATACATATTATCGAGTGACATGTACCTATATGTCATTTGACATTTCCTGACATTTCACTGGACTATTAAACGCTTGGGATTGGCTGTTACCAACCTTTATAGCACGCCGTGCGATAAACGCCCGATTATGCACGCTTATGGGTGTGTTTTGATTTGTTTGGATGCGTACTAAAAATACAGTTTTAAAAAAGCAACAAATGCTGTACATATAAGTATGTCCCATATTTTTTTGTAGATAGCTATGAGCTCTTGATAAATATCTGTTTCTGTAAATCCTATAAATTAAAATTTAACTGGTCAAATACTCTTGTACACTTCGTGAATGGTATAGATTCACGGAAAAAGTTGAATGAAATTAGATCAGTAGATCTTGGAAGACCATCATCCATATGGTTCCTAGATTCTCTTAAACTATAAAGAGATAAATTCTCTGATATAACCACTACTAAAACCTCAATATATGTTCAACCTTCTTGAATACGATGAAAAATTTACAAAATGGCTACTATGTGTAGCAAATATTAACATAGAAAATGCGAAGAAACCTATATCATTAAGAAGTAAGTTGATCGGAATTATTGCCTTCCAATAATGCCTCTGATTGTTCGTTTCAACATACAATAAGAAATAAAATATTATTCCAATATTGTTTTTTATTCATTTCTGCTGTTTTATTTCATAATATGTGTGATACAAATTAGTTCAACAATTTGAGGTGTATTATATAAAGGTTGTAGTTGTCCACCATATTAGTTAAGGACAAAATATACGTGAATGCCACAGACTTGTAATTGTCCTTTTTCGTCATTTACTGTTTGCTTTAGTACTGTTCATTTTCCAATACCATAGGCTGATTATTTCAAAATTCATCTGAATTTTATATTTACTCTGTTGTGTGTATTACACACAATGTCTGTCGCTGCATATTCTTTACTATCAAATAGTTTGACTTCTTCAAATAAGCATATGTAAAATAGATAAATATTATCTTATAGATATGTATGTACGTACAGTGGCAGACCTTCTCTTGCTTGGTTTACACTATTATTAACGTATCCATCTGGTGGAAATAATTGAAAATTCCTACTTAATCAATAAACAATTATTAGCACCATGTAAAGTCATATGAATTATTGTTATTAGATACCGTTATGTGTGAAACGTAGCCGGTGAGTGTTATTCAGTATATTTGTCATACATGTGCGATAATATAACCTCGTTGAGACGTAATCATGGCTTGAAGTGTGCTTATGTGTTATTATGAATGTATGTGTACACGACTGTAGTTGCTAGATAGATAATTACAATTCGAAGAACTAACTGTGGTGTTAATGCATTCCATATCTAAATTAATAGATTTTAGAGTATGTTATATGTACTACATATACATATATACATATGTATATATATATAGGCTCATTTCTCCGTACCAAGTAGTGTACAAGTTATTAGTTAATTACATTATCTGCAGTGATTAATTTTTTAAGTTGCATACAGGAAAATAGTTAAATTAAGTTTAGTAATTTGACAAAGCGATATAACATAGTGTAAAATAAGACATAACGGTAAATGATGTCTTTTTAAAATATACCAATTGTAGCATTTATTGAAAGGAATTAGTGTTTGAGAAGAGTTCGGTCTATATCGAGTGTCTAGTGAATAGTCTATGAAAATGAAAGAGGTTAAAGCTAATGGCATGAAAACCTAAATTCCAAAAAAATGAATACTTTATGTCCACGCAGTAACGAGAAAATAATATTTTTCAATCTCAGTCCGACCCTGTTGATCGAGCGCAACGCTTAAATGGATGGGGAACATAGGCAGAACGTTGAGTCATTCATAGGCATTCGTTGTCTTATGTGTACATTATGGCAAGTTATACGAATACTGAATACACAGACATAATTTTAATCTACGGAGAAACATGATAAAATCTTTTACTGTACTCGTATTATGTACAGAAAATCCATCGTCAATCAGACTGAAACTCGTCTTCCAAATCTTCGATCCGTGGTCCTGTTTACCGATGAATACTGCTTTATAAAAAAGGTGTGTTGAATTACCATAATATATATCACTGGGCCGATAAAAACCACAAGATATCCATCAGAGTTCATCCCCACATAGGACATCAATAAATGTATGGGTCGGAATATTGGGCGATCATTTATTTGGTCCACACTTCCACTTTGGGCTCCACTCAAATTGTCTGCAAAATAGGTTAGCCGATTAGTTGAATAACGTACCACTACATGTACGACGGCAAATGTAGTTCATGCACGATGGGGCACCTCCACATGTTGCCCGACTTGTATGGGAACATTTAAATCAGACATTTGATACGTCGAGAAAGAACGATTCTGTAGCCACCACGAAGTCCGGATTTGAATCTGTTGGACTTTTTCCTGTAAGGATACATGAAAAACTTTGTTTATGATCGTCGACGGGAAATTTTAGACGTCGAGGCTCTTCGAGACTGTGTTGTCACAGCGGCAGCGGCCCAGCTTATGATAAGTTTTGCCGTCACATAGAAGCGTGCGTCCGGAGCTCGTGGTAGTAATTGCAGGCATTCGTACTCTAAGTTTTAGTCATATGTTTCTCATCAAACAGTCCTCTTCAAGACCACTACGAATTATTTGAAAAGAAAAAATACTATTAATTACGAATGCGATCTCAAATAGTAAATTATTCATTACCAGATCATTAGGTAATAATATGTCGTTGTACTTTAATATTGAAAGTTTTTGTAATGAAAAAAACGAAAACATCTGATTTCTACGACAAAAAGACAGGTCGAAATGAATAAAATCTGTAGTAAATGTTTGACCTAGTTATAAATAGAATATTTGTGAAAATACCACATGTGCAATTCATACAGTAGCAGAGCTGCTTCGTAAACAAATGCATTCATAGAGTATAATAAACATTTATTTGCATATCAATCAACTTGATAGAAAATACCTGTTTATGTCTATTAGAAATTGTGCAGCGTCCCTTTTTCTTGTACACACGTGTCAAGCCCGTATTCAACAAAATTTATTTAACAAAATTTCGTAATTATTAAAGGAAAAATTATTTTAATATATGATCGTAATTTTTTTGGATTTACCCTTCTTGTGATATTAGTTTTATACTGTTTATTTTTCTTATTCATTTGACACCCTGTATATGCGACTCTTTACGAAAATGGTTTTATTTCTGTTCAAAATGATCACTGCATCAATGTTTTCAAAGAATAGATGACTTGCTTCATCTATCTTGTACTTTGTCGTGAAACGTCGACCACGTGAATGAAGGACAACCAGAAATAACTCATGGCCAAATCGGGCAAATAGGGCGGATTTTGGTTGTGTGAAGTTATCCACACTTTTTCAGTCACACTTTTCCATTGCCATAACAGTTCGAATGAAGCAGCTAAACCCTTCTTTTCAAAAGATATTGACCGATTCGCTCAGGCAAAGCAAACATAGGAGGTTTATAACCCTCAGATGAAACGAAGGCTTAAAAAGGTGGATGGGATAGTTAAAACGTGCTGATTTTCTTATTTATCCGAGTGCCTCGATACCAACCACAAAGAGTACATGGACATGATGAACTTATGCTAAATCATTTTTATACTTTAAGCTGTGTAAACCATTCAAAATAAAGATTGATGAAACATCATGTATAAATTAAGAAATGGGATTAATACCTATCAACATAGAGGAATCTAACTATACATAAATTACAACACAGTGTATCTGCTACAAAAAATTACGATCTGACGACATGTATCTATCAAGCGGTATAAATAATAATAAAATAAACCATTCCATTAAAACAGTTTTTTTGTAGCTGTTATCTTAAGAGTTCAGACAACAAGCTCTTACAAAATTATTTGAAAAATACTTGAAAGCACGAATCTCGAATAATTTCTTTTCACGATTTTTAATAAATCTGGTTATTGGTTTTGGTATAAGTTCATTGTGTCAAAGTACTGTATGTGGTTGGTATCGAGGTACTCGGATAAATAAGTCAACTATGAAGTTTTAACTGTGCCAGCCATGGTGTTACGATTTCTGTTTCTTTTGAAAGTCACAAATCGCTAGCAAAATCAATTTGGCTTTTGAATTCGTTATACAAGGTGGTGCAAAAGTAATGCCATAATTTAAATTGACTGCCATTTTGTTATAAATGAAGAAAGAAGAGCTCTGGTTTCATAACAAATTTATTTGAAAGTGTAAAATTATTAATTAATTGGGAAAAAATATATCGCTGAAATGGCCATCTCTCGAGTTGATACATAGTTGCGTTCGTTTTACGGCATTTTGAATTGTTGCTCTCAAAGCATCTGGCTCCAAATTGGCGATTTCTTCTTCAATGTTAGCTAAGACTTGCAAGTTAGCTGGTTTGTTGTGATAAACGCGAGATTTTAAAAAGTCCCAAATGGAGAAGTCTGGTGCTGTTAACGATTTGGACGGCCAGTTTAAATCTCCAAACGGGAGATCACCCAACCTGGAAGCTGAATAGTTACCCGAGCTCTGTGAGTGGTTGCTCCGTCCTGTTGAAACCAACAATGATCGAGAGCCAATGCAGCAACTTGCGGGGAAACTCGTTTAGCATCTGCGTGTAATGTTCACCATTTACGGTTACAGTGGTGCTATCGGCGGCCTCCAAAAAATAAGTGCTAATCACCTTTTCACTGCACATGACGCACGAGACACTCACTTTGATGGAATGCAATGGTTTTTCCTGCATTTCAAATTTTGTTTGCTAACACAACCACTTTAGTGGAAATAGGCTTTGTCGCTTAGTTCAATAGAGTATAGCAGTAAGTTAGTCTTGTGCGACGGTCAGCAGGCAGCAATTCGTGAACTGTTTGCACTTTATAGAGGAACATTTTCTACTCTTTCGTTGCAAGAAACGTCTGCTGAGGCCTAATTGTGTGGATCGTTGTCTCGTTGATGTTTGTGGATTCTCTCTGACGTCGTCGGCAACAACAGCGATGTTCTTATTCGAATGAGCACTACGAGGCCGGACACTTTTTGTCATCTGTAGTGGACCCACTTTGTATGAGGCGCTCAGCCAAACGCTTAATTGTTCGAGCACATTGAACACGAAGACGAGGAAAATTACAACGAAATTTACGCTGCTTTAAAACAAATTTGTCAAATAAGGTGTGTATCGCTCCACAAGTTGTTGAGAACTAATTCTCTATATATCTACATCATAAATGCCAAAGCACAGTGACATTTAGCGCTATCTGCAAAAATGGCAACCAATTCAAATTATGACATTACTTTTGCGCCACTTTGTATAAAGAATAATGACAGCCAAACCGTTTTACTTATCCCAGTTACGGTTTTACGATTTTTGTTGCATTTGAGGGCTATAAACCACCACTGAAATAAAGTTGCAGTTGATTTTGTGGATTAATCTATGCTGGATAGAATCGGTGAATATCTGTCGGATCAAAGGGTTTTTGCTTTAAAACGAATAAGAAAACCACGGCCGTTGTAATTATATTGCAATAGCCATTTTATCCGAACTGCCATGATCATGGAAAAGTGTAGCGGGAAAAGTGTGGATAACTTCACATAGCGGTGGATGTTCAATAACTTGTACCTTATTTTGATGTGAAAATTTAAACGTCTGCTGTATACTGTGTGACGATGCATTGTCGTGATGCAACATTAACCAGAGAATGTTGACTGACTCGAGAATTGCAGGTAATATTTTGTTGTGTATCAGTTTGCGCTGATTGTATGTATTGTTCAGCTTGATTGCTTTTACTAATTCTGCATTACCGAAGAAAAATGCGTACCTAATTAATGCTTTCAGACCATTGTTGGTTTGGTGCATCATCGTGGTTCCACACGCGGCTCTCCTGCTGGCTGAAAGTATTATAAAATAGGATGTATATAAGTGTCATTACCTGCTAATATTTCTCATAGAATGCGATGCCCACAATTGTTTAATATTTCTAATGTTTCTTGAACGATTCTTACTCCCTCTACTTTTTGAACATCGTTAAGCATGTGTGGTACCTAACAAGTAATAATTTTTTCATTCGAATATGATCATATAAAATTGAATTTACTGTTGCGGATCCAACACAAAGAGTTGCCTTAATCAGTTCATAGGTGCATCTTGGAGTTTCATTGTCTATACGTCTCACTCTCTTAATGCTGTGGTAACTGTAGAACAGGGCTTACCAGCACGTTCTTCGCTCTAACCAATGTCCGTCCTCGTCAGTTACACGTGAAAGATCTTCATAACCAAATTCGAATTGCAATCGTTCAAGACTTGTTAACTTAAACCGATCTTAACATTGTAGTAGATCATTGAGTGTACACGTTATCATGACAAGTCCATGTTTGGATGAAAAGTCGTATCTGTTACTAATACTATGGCAACATGGACTCTACTGGCAAAGTTTACTACCGAGTGCAGTGGTATTTAAAAATGCAGTGTTACCAGCTCTAACTTCTCTAATTTCATGACATCTTAAAATATATAGCATGACCTTGGTTCGGTCCCAGCGGTTAGCTCTGAACCGCCCTAACCTCCTGTTCTTTCTTGGCTCATGTATCTTCGACGTAATTGCTTTGCATAATATATGTATTGATGTATTGTAATGTATGGGTAGCGGGGATAGTGAAAAATTAAGAATTAACAAATGTAAATAAATTATATTTACGAATACGGTCGTGCGATTGCCGATTAAATATATGTATTATATGTATGCTACAGAAGTCAGGTGTTTAGTTTGCAACAAATATTTATTATTCTGGATCCGCGTACGTACGTCCGAATTTTCTATTCTTATTGGTTTTATTATATTTTTCTAAACACGTAATATTCTCCAAGTAGTAGCAGCCAGCTAACTCCAATGGAAAATAGCTGGGTCGTTGAAGCAAGTTTACAATTAATTTAATTTGATCGACATGTAAGTTTTACGACTACCATAAAGCTTTACGAAAATTATCGAAAGTAGGTGATCGCGATTACTGGTGCATTCTGGTAAATGAAAGAACAATAATTACCTTAATAGCAAGTGTTAAATTATATTTTTATGAGGCTGGTATATAGTAAAATTTATTAATTGAATAGGTTTATGGGGCAAATAATAAATTAAATCTGTAAATCTAGTAGTTTCATAGTTTCTAATTACTCTATGGCCAGATAAATAACGAAAAAATGCACATATACTTAACTATTAAATTACAAATTGCAACACTCAAAAACACTGCATACTACGTGGATTTAAAGATTATTTACAATAAAATACACGAAGATATATTATACAGACAGCAATACCTTATTGGTAGGACATAGAGTACAGGAATTCGATTGTAATGGACGAAATATAAATTGGTCTCTTGACCAACGGAAACATGGTCAGATAAAATATTATTCGTCGTGAAGAACGGCAAGTGAAAAATATAAAGCAGAGTGTTTGAGACCCACCATCAAATACGGTAAGATATGTATTGCATATACGGATTATTCGCCATCAAATATGTAGTTTTCGTCTGTAGGTTTTTGTTTGGTTCCTAACAGATTGCGCCGTAATCCCAAAAAACATGGCCAAAAATAAAAAAAATCAAAAGTCTAGAAAAAATACTCACAAAAGAGGAAATATGATTTGTGTTTTTTTTGTTTTAACATTAAAATAGAATTTCAAAAAGCCATTCATCAACGAAGACCTTTACTTTATCATAAGAAAATTTGTTCAAAAATGTGCGCTTCCACTTCAAGACATTTATTTATTTGCAATTGGAATGCTTGCACACAACTAACAATGCGAAGTGTAGGGGATGATAAAGTAAAGTTGTTTGTTGTTGAATGGCTTTAAATGTTAGGTATTTAAATGTTCCATGATACACATTGTATGTACACTCATAGAAAATAAAGTGTCCAATATTTACTTTCCATGAGTGTACATACAATGAATGAATAAATTAGTTCTAGAGAAATAACTTTTTTACAGAAAAAAGAATATACAATCGTAACAGTTCATTAAGGGTACTAGTTGTATGTTATTGAAATGCCATTGTAAGTATTACTCGTTATCATAGATATCGCAGAATATTTGCATACGTAATGTTGAAAATATATTTATTTTCCATTAAATTGTTTATCTCCAATGTGTGTGTTAGTAAAGGTTGAAACTGTTATATATCCGGGATAAACTATCTCGTACTGCTGTTACTATTATATTTTAAAAACGTTGCAATTAATTCGATTCTTTAAATGCGGATCTGAGTACAATGAATTGTTATTAGACTTCATATTTTGTTTTACCATTACTTATTATTGGATGCTATGTTGGTATATGTATAAACAACACTGATTAGTGCGCTTATAAAATACTTTTGCAAAAGAATATCCTCTATGAAACTAAACAAAAGCTATGGAATATGAAGCAAGATTTAATTATTAACGTAAGTATCTATTAGGTGAATATTCGATGAATCAACGAAGAGTGATTTAGTTTCTGAAAATAAACTGTTTTGTTTAAAAAGAGATTAGTTCATTATTCTTTGAGGTCAAATATGATAATACTACTATTAGTTGCACACAAGAAAAATATGGCAATAGTACTTCTTCTTTCATTCAATCGATTTACTTTTAGTAGGGTGATTACAATATATTTGCATAAAACAATACATTTCGATCAATGCGCTGGTGATCTTGGTTAATGTGCACTTAGAGCATCTAGTTCGCTATTACTTACTTGGTCACCTTGCTATATTTAAATTCTAAATATACAGCACAATGTCATGTTTTAAAAGAAACTATCCAGCTCTTGGAAAACTACAGCTAGGGTTCGCGTTAAAATTTCACGCCGGTGATAAACAAGAGATGTTATCGTCAAATTTGAAGTAAATACGATTTGCTAAAGATTAAAAGAGGTAATATTTTATTTACAGATAAATCTTTCACAGTAAAATGCCACTTAGTTTACGAAATATGATTTTATTTCTTCAACTTCTATTTGCCTTCAGTAATGTTATCAGAAGGTAAAAATCGGATTTCAGATTTCAATTCTTCTTAATGTTTTCGTTTTCTCGTACTAGAAGCGAGACGTGTAAAGTAAAGTAAGAAGCTTTACTGTAATAATAGCAGAAAAACGGCGAGAAACTTGTATTGAGAGGATCAAAAGTGGTATTAAGAGTATAAGCCAATATTATTATTGAAAGCGAAGTTCAAGGATATGTGTAAATAATTGTAACAATTACACAAAAGGATAAACGCCTTACATTCATAAACTGCCAACTGTTACAATAAATGTGAAATTATCTCTCGAATCTCGAATAAAATCCGAATAAAATTTAAATGAATTTCATGGATGAAGTTGTTGTACATAAGTAAGTACAACCACTTAAATTACACAGAAACCGTAAAAATTCATATGGAAATTATAAAGTTATAAAACCAAACTACTAAATTTAACAAGTAAAAGACAATAGTGTATTGAGATTGTATTAACTATTTCAGTGTCCAATGGTTACTAAAATTTGTAATATAAGGCGTTTGTACGTTGCAGACAATCAATAGTTAGTTATCAACATCCCTGATTATAAGTGCTGTCAAAAGCTTTCGTGTAGTTGAGCCTTGTAGTGCGTCTAACAACAGGTTTAAACAATCAACCAAAGAAGAAGTAGGTAGGTATATCACTAAATTAGAAATGTGGCTTTAACAGTAAAGCTCTGAAATTACCCCCTTAGATTAGTAATTTCTACAGAAACAAAATACACTGAAATATATTGAATTTCAAAATGATAAATTTTCTTCTACCTGTCGACAATTTTTTAAATTGTAGGATAACTTCGACTATAAGAGAAATCGATTACATTAACTTCGTTTTCAATTCTCAACAAAGAAATATGTAATTGGGGAATTTATCTGAAGCATCTCTATAGTTAAGCTAATCATCAAGATATCGTCAGGGCGAACAAGGTCAAGTGAAGAGTGAGTCATCCAAAATTTTCAGTTGGGAACACTGAGTAATTGGCGGCAATCATAGTGCGAATTAACTTGTACATAAATAAATTATGACAGATTCTGTAAAGGTTATGTATACTATTTCGGTAATCTACAAGTAAAAATATGCAGAACCAAACCAACGGAGATTTTATACGGTCATAACGTGACAAATAAATCAATCCTTACATTTCTAGCTAACTATTTAATATTTTCGATTATACAGGTCTAATTGTAAGTGACATTAAATCAATGTTGATTGGAAGAAAATTACAAGTATTGTAGCATATTTCCACTTTGTGGATTATTAAATTGCATAGTTATTAGACTTGCAACGAATAGTATATTCGGCCGAATACCGAATACCGAATATTCTGCCGAATAGCCGAATATTAGGCAAAAGTATTCGACTGGCGCAAGGAGGAGACAAAAAGGAGTAAACTACTACCTGAAAATGTAGAGAAATTAGATTTTCTGAACCATACATAATTTTCCACTTCTAAATTTTCATTACGTAATTCAAGTGCATAGACATTTATTTGATTGTTTTATGTAATTTTTATAATACGGAAGTTGTTTATGTACTTATACTACTTTAATGATTACCAGATAAATATATTATTATAGAATTAGTATATGTATTTTTATGACCTTTTTGTAGTTATATTATTTTCCTGATATTTTTTCCACTTCTAGGCCAATTACAACACTCTAATTCCAATAAATTTGATTTTTATTCGAATTAGAGTGTTGTAATTGACCTAGAAGTAGAAAAAATATCAGGAAAATAAGATTATTATAAAATAAATATATTTTTATTTTATTAATTACCTGACTACAACAAAACATCTTACTTAAAAGTATGAGGTATACGGTCGAATAGTACCTAGATATTCGGTATTCGGCCAAATAGGATAAATGGCCGAATAGGCTGAATACCGAATAGTAACCGAATATTCGTTGCATGTCTAATAATTATACAATGGAAAATAAAACAGGAAATCTTTCCAGCAAATAATTAATTCTATAAATCACTCAATCAAATTTAACGCACTATGTATATCTTAAAGAATATGTTCAAAATGACCACCTTCACTTTGTAAACATAAATTTACACGTCGTTCCATATTATTAAACATATTCCGCGAATATGATTTACTTCCTGTATTATAGCATTTTCTAATTCGTTCAAGTCATATATCCTATAAAGACAACAACAAAATCACAACAAAGGGAAACAACCAAATGACAGAAAGTATTCATTCAGCGTAGCTAACTGTAGAACGTAAGAATCAAGCAAACCAGGGATTTTTACATTGTTGTGTCGCGAATGACGCAAATAAAAACTATTAGTTGTTAGAAAATAACCAGATTGTAATGTGAACTATCTTTTACAATGATTAACTAAAACTGCCTTCCCCCTTCTCTTACCTTATAATTTCCCAATTTAATTGTGTGTGTGTGCGTGTGTAATCCGATGTCCCTCTGCTGTCCGTTTGTTTCCTTTGCTGTCTCATTATAGTTTTAAATCCTGTAGGTCTTCCCGCCGGTTTTCATTTTGCTGTACACTTTAATTTTGATTATTTATATTCTAATTAGGCACTTTCAACTTATTATTCGCCTTTTTGCAATGTTTTTCCTTTACACAAGTTTTGTTGTAACTTGCTGTCTTCTGTCATGTTTTTTTTAATTATCAACAACTCTCCCCTCTCTTTTGTTTTCTATTTCACCCAGGGGAATTCTTGGTTCCACTACTTGATATTTAAAAAAATGTTCTTTGTAATTCCAGCTTGAAATTTATTGTTGTTACACCGAAATGAATGTAATTATGTATTGTGTATGTTTGTGATGTGTTTTACAATAAATTTTGAGGAATAAAATTTTTCACATTATAATCTGGTTTTTTGATTTTTCCCTGTGCACGTCGTTGGCTAGTCTTTTATTAATTAGTTATTTTAATTTATTAAATTAATTATAAGGAGATACTAGGAAACAATACCAGTAGAGTAAGTAAATATTATGGTTAAATTATTTGTTTCTTTAATCATTTATATCATAATAGATCATATATCATAATAACGTATATAGAATCTATTTCTATTGTGCCAAATTAGATTCTTAGTAGTTTTGGAGATGTTCGCCACAATACCTTAAAAAGGAAAGATCATTACGATGCCTGCTTACTTAGAAGATGTTTTTTGGGAAGCGAAATAAGTACATGACAAGCAGTTGTTCCATGACTGTCTATACCTACTTAATAAAAATGTCGAGTTAAATTGTTATATCATTTTGATAGAAAGAATAAATGGCAATATTGTATATAAATTTGGAGCCTCGAAGGAGTAAGATTGGTCGATATCTGACTGTGAGAGTCCGGGGATTGAATGCTGGGCTCGGCATTAGTGGCGTGCCGGTCCAGTACTGGTTCTCCGGTCGAGTACAATTCGTTGTTGTGACATAATTAGCAACGGAATGTGACTTATGGCGAGGTAATATTCTAACAAGACCTGCAACCACACATACACACTACATACACCGCACTACAGTGGTAACTCCGAAAAGCAATACAGCTTGGAAGCCGCTGCAGTTGCACTCCCCATAGATAAAAAATACATTAGTACTAAGGATGTGGTTTGCTTTCACTTTCTTAACTTTACACCATGTCTTTATCAGCATTAGGGCACTTTCAATTCTTTTGGAAATGATGTCCTCGACCTTACTGGCGGTTATTACTGTGATATAATCAGCATGGTAAACAACTTTTTATATTTAGTCAAAATTGGTAATCTGATTACACAAATGTGCTGGAACACTATTTTTGATAATGAAACATTTTCAAAAATCGCTTTAACTCTGAATTAATAGAAGATAGTTTTTTGATAGAAAACACCAAAAGTTTAAATTAAAAATGTTGTAACCTGTAGTTTTGAGATAAAATAGATTGTTTTTAAATATAAAAGGTTAAATATTAAGTCTAGTACAAAGCTAAATCTGTTGAACTTAAAGTGGATAATGAAGAGCATTATTTTTTATCAATAATGGTTTATTTTCTGCACATTAATGTATACCTAAAAAAATGCTACAAACAGAGAAAATATGTTGTTGCCCAACATATACCACCATTTTATGTAGAGACATTAATTTAAGAATATTGTTTTGAAATTTGTAAAATAATAGCTTGCTTGAGAGTGTGGAGAAAGGGGTGAGGGGGAGCGAGGGAAAACCGTTTGGCATCTGAGCACGGGTTCAGTGTGCCCAGATAGTGTCGGACACCATACCGACTAAATCCCTACCGACTTAGTTCAACCTTTACATTTAATGCAATTGCCTCATCATTTTCTGTCTTAACAGTTCACTACATTGTTTTCGAGTCATTATGTCTTTTGTCATGTGGTGGATCGACTGCCAGTATTTTTTCCGTTCCATTATTTTCTGTACCATAATGTCAGGCGTCAACGTACATCCCACTTGACAGCTTGTCGCCCGTCTCAACGTGGTCCATCTGTTACACTCAAACATAGCACTGTTGCAGTACATGCATCTGTCAGAATCATCTTTCCCAATGCGCATAGCAAACGATCGGAAGGCTTCATGTGCTATTAATACTTCTGCCAAGAAACAGTCGAGCTTACAATGACTGAACTCCAACCAGGGTCTTAATACAGGTGTTAGTGTTTTAGTCCACTGTGCTTTAGTTGTTCGGTTATTCCATCTCTTCTGTCAAAGCTCAAATGACTTTTCCCTAAATAGTGTAAAGCTTGTATGTCTATTTTCCTGTCTGTGAGTGTCCATATATTGTCTCAACAGCCAGAAGGTCAATAGGGATGCTACTAGTAATCACTTGAAGCGCATCACCAAAAACTGTGCTGTAAGCCGATGCAACACGTAGTAAAACATTCCTCTGTACCTGTCCAAGCTTGTCTTATATTTCTGGAACCTCAATGCAGCATACCAGATAGGTGCCTCATAGAGCAAGATATTTTGCATGGCGCTACATAGCACAGCCCTCTTGCCGTCTGCTGGTCCGCTCACCATTATTATTATTATTATTATTAATACTTGGTCGACTAATGGTGTAGCGTCTAATGTACTCGCGTCTTCGTCCGGCGGTACTGTGTTCGAATACCGGTTTGTACTTTTGAAAATTGGTTTTGCGTAGTATTCCAAATTTCGTAGAAAATGCGGAAAGGCAAAGGTGGTCTAAAGCCACAGGCTAATTAATGGCCAAACGATGCCTCTTGTAATTGGTGCACGCTTCTGGAGGATGTGACGGCATGAATTGGTATAATTATTATTAATACAACAAATATTTCTTTAAGAGTTTTATACAATGTTTCACTAGCACAATATTGACTTACAATGACCGTTCTCTATTTAAAAGTTCAAAGTTAAAGTTTTGATCTACTTATGTATTGGTTCACAATTCGACTTACAGTATTTTTCTAAAACTACTTCTACTGCGTCTATGTCTGGGGTGTTGTCGTGTAGAAAAGTTTTCGCTGAATACGCTAATATTGTAATTTCCTCTTCACTTTGCTGATTGGCATCCGTTACGGTTGAACTGAGCTGTATCCGTTTCGGTATTGTTTTTACACCAACGATTTTGTAAAATTCCTCCAGATGTTACTCAGTTTGTACATAAACGGTTAAAATTACTCCGACTTTTTATAATTTTCAGTGATTCTCGACTTTTGTTTTGCGTAGTTGTGGCGAGACTGATCTCGTAATTAATGTGGTGAAATCCAGCTTGAAGTAGGTGCTCGGCTACTGAAGATCTTTCAGCGTATCCACATTGAGTATCTTCGTCTCTAATTTCAACGCAGTGAACAATGATCGTGAAAATTTGCACTTTAACGATTTCTATATAGCTCTTCTGTAGTCTGACTAGAGTTAGCTACGAATTTTAAAGTTTTAAATTTTGTTAATCTGGAAATAATCCTCTCTATGCATGAATGTTGTTAAATAACATAGAAGCATCATTTTTGGTATGTTAGTTTTGTAGTATTGCGAAACATGCGTCCCACTGTACTATTTATAAGCTGTAGCAATCTTTATTATTTTATTGTAAAAAATAATAAAAATAATAGGAGACAACATATTATGTTCACGCACTAATACTCCTTAATACAATAGCGCTTTTAAATATAACTTAAACGAACTGCCTAATGATTAACATTCTCATGCTTGCGTAATATGTGTCTACATTGGAAAAATTGTTTTGTGTTCGCGTGTATATAATATATAATTTATTACCAGTAATTTAGATTTTTCACGCTGTAATACTAAAAACAGGACGGATATGTTACGTAATAATAAGATTTACTTTAAATACGCGAAATTGAATAACTTCCACAGAATTCCTCTTTAATTGGCGTCATACATGCAGGTAAATAATAATTTACTCTCTCGGCACTGCGCCTTGTCATTGTATACGAAAGAAACTTTATTTCTTGTGAAGTTCTTAAATTAATGTTTAATTTCCTTCTTCCTGTCTATGAATGTCAGTGAGTTGATGGAATAATATATAACGTGTATATTCACTTAAACGGTTTGTTTATCATTGTTATCGGAGATTATAAAAAGTTTACAGTTACATTAATACAATTTTATATTTCGTGAAATTAGAAATGTGGTTTAAGCAGCATATGATTTGATAGCTTATTTTTCGTTGAAGTCGTATGATTGAAATAGGTTTATTGTGGGTACTCAAAACTAGAATATCAGAATTTCAATAACGAAAGAAAATATCATAAAAGAAAGTATCTGCATTAAATAGAAGAAGAAAGATACTTGGCTGCAAAGACGGCAACAAGTGCTTCATTTTGTCTCTTGAGTGCTGTAGTTAATTTTGTATTTAGAGTCATAATTTTCCTGTATTTTTACTGGTAAGTT
>ML216782.1:0-12054 GCA_004785975.1 Popillia japonica
AAAAAAAAAATAGATAGAAGGAATATTTCCATGAGCTACTGGGAGGGGGGAATAGAAATGGGGAAAGGATAGACAGAGAGCTGTATATATTTGAGGAAATTTAGCCATAATATCTAACAGAACGTCTACGGCTATTGATTCTACTGTAAATGACGGCAATTGCAGCAAGGAATTAGGCTCGTCGAATCTTCCATTACTTGTGTAGACATTAAAAAACGGCTTGGCGAAAGGATTCACTATTCCTTACAACTCATCCACAGGATTTTCATCAGTTAACATTGTTTTCAAGTAATCCGCCAGGTGCCGACTTTGAATAAAAGACCGTTTCCAATATCCCACCAAATCTTCACTATTTTCTGATGTCATTTTTAAAACCAATTTGTATTTTGCATCTTCTACTTCTATTTCATAAGCAATGCAGAATCGCCTACTATATTTCTATCTTCCATTCATTTCATCGCCCCAAATTTGCTTCTTTTCTATTTTATTTAACACTATGGTCAATTCTTACAGTAACATTTTGTATAACAATATGTACAATATACTGAAATCATCTAGACAATACTTCGGGCAATGCCTGCAAGCAAACGTTAAATTTGTATGTAAATTATTTACACAAATTCAATCTACTCCTACACTGGTATGCCAGTGAATTTGGTCACAATTACTGTATGAATGTAAATCAACTACAGTGCTAAGATTTGGACAATGTCAACGTTGGCAGCAACTACCATTACAAAATAACTAAAACCTCCACATACGCTGAATTCAGAGATCGAAGGGAAAACGCAAAACTGATTAATCTGGTTTTCAGTTTAGGCATAAAAGTCTAGAGTTGTTAAAACAAGTAGGTAATCGAATGTATCAAAGGAATTTGACGCAATTGAAATCCGGTTTGAATTGAAGCAGTGGCCAGTTAAGAACGAGAATCTGTTGCAAATCAAACTAAAATGATAAAATTTTTTAAGAATGTTGTGCTTTAACAATTTTTAGAAATCAGACATTTTTGAGATTGAACAATTTGCTTAATATTGAAATATTAAACCAATTTTTTACCATAAATAAGAATTTATATCACAAGACACTTAAACACAATTTCTATAGGTACCAATTTTCATTTCACGACTACCTTAGATAACAGAATACAAATAATAACATACATTAAACAACTAGCGTTCATTCCAACCATTGTTCGTACATCACGCAGTAAATAATAATGAAACACCACTGCTTGCTATAGGCAACGTTCTATTGCATACAAATGGTCAAACACACCCACCTTGCCTGCACATTTAGTAAAGTTTAGAAACTACCCTTACAATGCACCATGCACCACTGAACAGAATGTTTTGTATATAAATGAACATATTATTATATGAGATAAGGAACACCATTCAGCGGAGAAATCCTAAATTATTATTAAACTTACTAGCGTTCCGTGCACTTATCGTCAGTTTTCAACAAATAGATTCCGCAATACACGCCGTTTATTATAATTATCAACGTTTCTCGCCCGATATAGAACTTGTCCGTATACAAAAACTTTGAATTTAGCGCCATTGCGAACCTGCAGAGATCGCTCGATTGTTCGACATACTTTCGCGTCTACGAAGTTGGTACAATTGACCATCAGCTGGTGTGTGTTGTGTGAGGTTAGATACTGTGAATTCGTGCTATTAATAATGGGTTCTACCGATTTTCTACGCCTAAACGACCATCCGTTATTTAAAAATGTACGCGAAACGTTGCCGAAAAATATCAAAAAGACACAGAATATCATGTGCGTTAAAGACGATGTGCTATATTCGTGGGACTTCCAAGATAACTGCATTCTAACCTTAAACATTAAAGCGGCTAGAAATGAAGAATGGGAAGGCGTCATACATCAGGTGAGTACCATTTTCACCTTTTAATTTAATCGTATTTGCTAGATCTGAGGTTATTTTAACGGTATTAGTTTGTCAAATTGACGTTTTGTTTACGTTTACCTAACCTATATTTTTAGGTGGGCGCAAGCTTTGTTCAGGTTTGCCAACGTAAACTTAAAACGTCGTGAAAAAATCCTGTTATATGTAGGTATTACGGTGCCTTAACACATTTGATTTTTTTAATACAATCGTTAATTTTGAAAATAATGTAAAATATGAAGGTTATTGTATTATAATAAAACAACAAATAACTTAATGATGATTTGGAAGTTTATTTAAAAATTGCTACAAACAAATCATAATACTATTTACAGTGCGCTTCAAAGCAAACGCACCAATATTTATTTATTAGATAAAAATTATTTTTATAAAAATTTCAAACTAGGAAATGCTTGGACATAATCTGATGCTTAGACATTATTTATAGTTAAATTTACGAATTCTACGGAAGAGTTTTATTTTTTACCTACTTACTAACATTATTCTAACCTTAAAAATAGATTTATTAGGAAATTATGCGCCCTGCCAAGCGATGCCTTGGATTATCCATCATATTTATGCAATATTCTATTATAGTTTTTTTTATTTTTAAAATAACTCCACAAATTCAAGTCTGGCGATCTTAGTGACCCGTTGATGTCACCTCTCGTTGATATAACTTTATTTCGAAATAATTCTCTGGGAGGTTATGACTTTGCTGGAACTACTACTGGTTATTAAATTGTTGATCCAAAAAATCTTCTTAAACTTAAAGATTTAATGCCTTTCACCTACGCTAAATCTTTATAATCTGCTCAAGGTTCCTATAACTCCTTCCTTAGTGAAATATATTTTTTCCCCTGAAGGGTTTTGACATGGTTTCCTCAGTACGGTAAAGGCACAAAACCAGAATTGTTGTTTTAGTGTTGCATTTAGGCATGAAGTTAAACTTTAGATCGACTCAAAGCGTGTGTTGCTTTTGAAAATCTCCTTCACAAAGATTGAAATATTTCTGCATTCATTCAAGCTAACTACGAAAGCAGTTATTCCATTCCTCAGTTGATACAGTCGGGTGTGTAGTTAATTATTGATCTTGGGAAATCTAAACAAGTCGTTGGGGTTTGGGACAAAACTATGCCGATTAGACCTAATAATGCGAGATTTGGAAACTGGTATTGTCATGCGTAGTCGTGTCAATGGTGCCGAATCATTTTCGCCACCATTCTACGTTGTTTTTTTTTCAAAGCCCATTGATTATTTTTGGGAAACAAACTTTTTTTTATTTAAATCCAAATTAACCAATCTGCAATTTTGCAAGGGAATTGTAAGTTACTAAACTAAATTACTGGTGGGTTGATCAGGCACTTAACGCCTTCTCTTCACTGCCACCAATGAGATTTATTGTGGTTGCCCTTAATCTTTTAGTGGCAATTCATCTTCGAACTCCTGTAGAAGTTTAACTTCTTCTGGGGGGCTATGACTCTACATATGTATGACATTTGTCGGTTTTAACTCATTTATTTCAATAGTTGCGTTAATGCAACACCAAACAAACGTACTACAAAGTAATAATTTTGGATGTATTGTGAGTAGCATTGCGTTAAAAAATATTTAACCAGCCTAATAAACATTTTGGGAACGGGTATTCGCATTTTCCATTTTGAATTATTACTTTTGAGTAGGTACGTACGACAAAAAAAAATTGGTGTTGCGTTGACTCAATTATAGGAATAAATACCTCAAAGACCCATGGCTTCCATGGCCAGCATAAAACCGTGATGGTGCTCAGATCTCCATTACCCAGCAGGGATTTAGCCATAATGACGGAAAAGGTAATAAACTGTTTTGATTGCCTTAGTGTTGGAACGTTGGATCAGTTGGAGATAAGTTCTTATGTGACCTTTCCACCCATTCTTATGTGCGCCTTTTCCTTGGTCCAATGAAAAGTAATTGTAACTGTACGAGCTGATTTTGAGACAAACATAACAATCATTTTTTTCGACGTACTTTGCAAGCACATCCCTTTTACTGGACTCTCTTCATTTCGAAACATCAACTAACGGATTCATGCTAACTTTTGAATCTTCAGAACAATTTTGTGGCCTTTAACAGTCGGCAAAAGATCAGAAGATCCAACTAAAATTCCAAAACTAAGACAATAAAGTATACTTTTTTAATCACTAAGGCTTGGATCTCAACAAAAAGCATTTTAACACCATTACATCTTTATTCATGGGCGACGATGGTCTAGAATATCACATCCAGAGGATGGCAAGGTGGTTGTTAACCTTTGTTAGGATTGCCTCACAAAGGTACCACCTCCTCGGGACAGGCGCGCTTAGAGATGGCTAATCTACCGACCCCAAGAAGGTCCAAAAATTTGGACTTCCTTTGGGACTAAAAGATTAAAGATGCCTGTATCTACCATATTTTGGGAAATTTTAAAGCAATAACTTTTTTATTGGTGATATTATTACCTAATTCAAACATTTTATTTTTTTGTTCTATGCCCAAGCAGGCAATCTAATCCGAACGTCTAAAATGACATTCAACAGGATATGAACTACCAATCTTCGAATATCATGTCTCACAGGAATTGCTGCATTTTTCTTATTTTTCCATCGCTATTTATTTTCATTTACGATACGACGAAGAGATGTTATATAACAGAGGAGAGAATAAGGGGTGAGCGTACATGAAAACGGAATGGGTTCAGTTACAATCCTGCACCGGAGGGATAATTTTATTAATGTCCGTCATTTGTTAACAAAAAAATTCGTGCGATTACGCGAAACCGCATTTATCTCCGTTTTTGTTTTATTTTCGCCGAACTGTCTTTTTATTTCTTTCTAGTCGTTCGATTTTAATCATAAAGGCTTCACCAATAAAACCAAACAATACTCTGCACAATCAAACACTTCCAACTGTAAAGAGTGAGCAACTCAAATCGACTGAATTTTACAAGTGTCTTAAACTGTGTACGATGTGTATAATATAATCGCGAATAAAAGAACCAGATGATGATAGGGGTTGCTTGATGAAGGTGAAAACGATCTCTTATGATCCTTATACCTTACATAATAACAACTTATCCGCTCGAGTTTTACTACTTTCGAAAGCGCGTAATTCCCCCATATTTATGTACTTAATACCGAATAACCGTACGGGTTATGATTTGTAAAATGAGATTACGGCTTTACCACTGAAGTTGGTCGCCGTACAAAAGAATACGGGTCTCGAGTGTCGTTCAGAACTGTTACCCTCGTTGAGAATTATCGCTTACCTCGCTTCTACTACATGAACGTCTCTGAAAAATGATCCTTGATGGCTGGAAAAGTTCTTGAATCGTTACTTAACAATGTTAGGTGGTATGTACTTCTATGCATGTTACACATGTTGCTATACGTGGAATTATAATTGCGTTCTGTAAGAAATAGTATTAAATATTGAACGCGTTTATGAGCTGTAGAAATAATATAAATGATACTGAATACAAAAATGTGTGTAGGAATAAAATTTTTATTCCTCTGTTCAAGAGTAACCTAAATTTGGTTCCATCAGTTTTTGTCCTTGGCTTTTCCTTTCGCTTCATTCCAGTTGGTTCCTTATGTTTTCAGTATCTGCTCCACTCTCTGGTTCCTGTTCTTCCTTGGCCGCTCTCTGTCCTTGTTTGCCAAATAATTTTTGTTTGACTGTTTTCGTCCATTCTGTTGAGGTGTCCCGACCATGTCAGCTTTTGTATTGGGATTTTACTGTTTACTGATTTGATTTCCAGTTTTTTCCTGATTTCTGTATCGGGGATCCTATCTTTCCTTGTCTTATTCAGTATTCTTCGTAACTTCATCTCCATCGCCTGTATCTTACTTCTTTGTATGTTAGTTAATACCCAGTTTTCGCAATTAAATGTTAGTATTCGGATATAAATCGTTTTAGTGAGTTTTAATTTCGTTTCGTTTGTAAGTTCTTTTTTGTTTATAACTACACAGGCTCACATAAGTATACATACAGCAGCAATTTCTTGCATTTCTTAGATAAAATAAAGAATTAGCTACATTTTTTTTTTAGAAAATAATTTATTTTGTATAATATAAAACAAAGAAATTAATAAGCAGCATATTTCGCTATAACAGACAAAAAAATAACAAAATAACATTAAGATAGAGTCACATAAGTAGACATACACTTACACAAAATGAACCAAAAAAGAAAATTTAGTAAGAAGTATGACCTCCTTTGGCGTCTACCACCGCAGAGAGACGAGATGGGATAGAAAATGCCAATTTTGGGTGATTTCTTGGAGTATTTTCCCCCATTCTTCGAGTAAAACGGTCTTAAGGATGGAAATGGACGTTACCTTCCGAACTTTTACAAGTTTTTTTAGGTGATCCCATAAATGCTCTATAGCGTTTAGATCAGGGGACTGTGGAGGATGTTCTAACTTCTGCCTAACATTATACAGCAAGAGCTGATGGGATCATTATCTTGTAAGAATATTGCTTTACCTTTCAGGCCCAGTTTATCTACGCTTGGAAATTAACTATCCTGTAAAATGTTTATATACATATGCTTATCCATTATTCCGTCGATAAAGCCTAATATGCCGACACCATTTGCCGCCATACACCCCCACACCATGACAGAACCTCCGCCATGCTTCACAGTGGATACCACATTTTTGGGATCGACAGCTGTATTGGATTTCCGCCAAACTTTTGTACACCCATCACCTCCAAAAATGTTAAATTTACATTCATCTGTAAACACTACGCGTTTCCAAAATGTTGGATCGGTTATATGAATCTTTTGATATTTTTGGGCGTATGTTAAGCGTTTCATTATGTTTACGTCTGTAAGAAATGGTTTCTTTCTTGCTACTCTGCAGTGAATATTATTGCTTTTGAGACAGCGACGAACTGTTTCAGCATTAACTGATATTCCCAATTCGTTGCCGACATCTTTTGCGAGTTTCACAGCCGTCTGTTTTGGATCTTCGTTAATTTTATGAACAATATACCTGCGCATTCGTTCATTCATCTTCTTAGGCCGTCCTGATCGTGTTTTACTTTGGTAGCTACCGATGGTTTTAAAATTTCTTATTATTGTTTGGACCGTAGATTTCGATAAATTCACGGTTTCTGCAATTTTGGTGAGAGATTTGTCCTTTGATTTTAAATTAATCTCTATTTTACGCACGTCTACCGCGATTTCCGAAGTTTTTGGCGTTTTGTAATTATACGGACAGAAATTAATAGCAACAACTACCCTACTGCACACCAGATTGATCAGTGTACTTATGGCAAAATGATGCACAAGCTTTCCATTGAAAATATAATAAAAAATCTACACAAAGACATCCGTATGTATACTTTTGTGAGTCAATTTAAAATACATAATTCAAAAACAATGTAAGATTTGTTTTTTAAAAAACGGAATAAGAAAAATTTACTTTCTAGTTGCTTTTCAAAAATAAAATAAACAACTTCAAAGAAGAACAATTAATTTTTTATCTAAATATTCTAAATTATCAAAGAAATCCATGCCGTATGAATACTTATGTAAGTCTGTGTATATTTCTGAGGCTGATTTCAGTCTCTATGCTTCCGTTGTTTTCTATGGTGGTTTCCAAATATTTATACTTCTTCACAGTTTCAATGTGTTTTTTTATTTTTATGTTTATTGTTCTTTCCTCTTTCCCTATTAATAAAACCTTTGTTTTTGTACATTGATTTTCATATCCGTTTCCTCCAATAATTGCTCCAAACTATTAAATTGTGTTGTAAATCATTTTCGTTTTTGGCGAGTATTGCCATATCGTCGGCGAATGTGCGTACACTTAGATTTATTTTTCTTAGGTTTAAGTTCCCGATATGCAGCCCTTTAGTTGCCCTGTTTGCTTTTTTGGTTATTTCATTCATTAGCACTCTAAATCGTAGTGGGCTTAGGCTTCCTCTTTGTCTTAGACCGATATTGATGTGGAATGTTTCTGATATCGTATTGTTTGTTCTTATTCTTGCCTTTGATTGTCTGTATATACTTTTTATTGCTTCCAATAGATGACTATTGACCTTTTTTTCCTTTAGTATCTTCCATATATCTTCCTTCTTGGTTCTGTCAAATGCCTTTTCTAGATCAACAAAACATACTATTGCTTCTCGATTATACTCTATCAATTTCTCGATGGGTTGTTTGAGGGTGAATATATGGTCCGGTATGCTTGTGTTTTTCCTAAATCCAGATTGTGTGTCTCCCAATGTTACCTCAATTTCCTTTCTTAGTATTCTTTCTAATATCTTTTCATAAATTTTCTTATAATAATAATAATAACTTACTAAGTGCTATTTTCCTCTGCTGGAATTCTGAAGGATCAACGACAAATATGTTGGTGCATTGTGTAACCAGCTCATCAAATCTTTGCACCACATATTTCTATTTCTAAGTAATTTCTTAGACCTAAAAACTTATTGCATACATTATTAACATTGTTTGGAATTTCTTGCTCAAGATCTACTTTGGGCTTGTACTCCATTCAATAGCCACTCTTTTTTAGCAGTTCTCATTTTAAACCCACACGCCAATTATCTAGATGAAACTAGAGCGATCAGGCATTGATTGCTTCTCCTGGCTGCGACCTATAAGATTTATTGTGAGTTTCAGTCTCAATTGGTGCCTAAGTTTCTGAAAAGGCCATCTTCACATTTACTTGTAGCTTTAATATCAGCTGGTTCCAGATTCTCTGCTTAGGGTGCTAAGACCCCTACCCAGCCACCACCACGCAGAACAGAATCATCATTGATCGTTGTACACTTCGCCCATCTTCTTCGAAGTGAAAGAACAACAACAACCGATAAGTACAACCGTAATTGTGCTTATGATGCTGAAACAAAATTTTTTGCCCTTGGTCCAACATGTCATCTACAATATGTACCTATCCAACCTATCCGTGTGAATCCGGCTTCATCGCTGAATAGGATATTGACGAAAAAGAGAAGAATTTACTAAAGATTTTTTAGTGTTGGTTCGTTAAGCAAACAGTGCCATTTATTCGGAATACCAAGGTCGATATTTACTATACCATAAGAGGAAATTCTAGCATAATCTGAGGACGAATATACGGAGAATTCCAACAGAGTTTGGAATTAGTGCTCCTCTTGTTTGGAGAATCCTACATGAGCAGCTGCTTTATGCATTCATGTGTAACAAGTGCAAACTTTAAATCTAATTGACCATCAAACACGTGTCGTTTTTGTGGTTCATAGTAATACTGGTTTTGTTACAAAAGTATGTACCTAAACCCCAATTTTCTTGACAATATGATATTCACCGATGAAGCTGGGGTCATACGAAATGGAGTTGTTAATTTTCCTAATTCACGGACGTTTTAATTAAACATTTGGATCTTTTCGGCGACATTCATTTGGACTAAAGGTAAAAAATATTGTTTCAGCATAATGGTGCTGCAGATTATTTTTCGCTTACTGTTAAAGAGCATTTAGATCAATTTTTCAACTAGATGGACGGGAAGTGTTGGAACATTGATCTATGGATGAGATTAGATTAGATTAGGGGTTGACCTCTTTCATGGCCACCTTCCAGGTTTGTTGTGATCCCCATTAATCCTAGAAGACGTGCTCTAACTTTGCCCTCTTTATGAGGCTTAACATCTTTGAGACCGGCTCCGTAAAGTGCGCTCTTGGATTCTCTGTGCCCACCATTAGAAACCTTGTTCTTGCCAGGCCTTCGCAATGGCGCAGCACACTGTATGCTTATGCCTATTTAGTATACAGTGGCCTGTCAGCAGACTTACTATCATTGTGACGGCTTTCCTGTCCTTACCCAGCAGATCTCTAGTGAATTCAGGCTTCTGTTCTTTTAGCAATTCTATTGCCTGTCTTTGTCCTGGTGATCTTTGCCACCATTCCCTGGATATGTAATGTATCCCTTCGTTGACGGACTTTCTGATTTGTGATTTGATGGTGCCGAAGGATGAGTCAGATCCGACGAATTGCCTTGACGAACCTTTCCTGGCCAGATTATCTGCCGCCTCATTTCCTTTCACGCCCTTGTGGCTGGGAACCCAGGCCAAAATTAGTTTCCTTTGGGAACCCACTTCCTTTAAGGCATTTACGCAGTCCCAAATCAGTTTGGAGTCAACACTTACTGAACTAATCGCTTTAAGTGATGCTTGGTTGTCTGAAAAGATAGCGACGCTTTTACCGGGCTCGAGGGATAGATAGGCTTTGTCCCAGTTATTCTTATCTAGTATTTCCTATCCAGGTTGAATTTCTGAACCATGGCATCGCTTGGCATTCCCGTAAGAAACGGCTCCTTAAGTTCATGGTTCAGATCTAGGGCACTCGTATACATAAACTCAATCAATAAAAAATATATAATGGTATTTATTTACTTCGTACTCAATACACAACATTTTTTACTTAAGACTTACTTAATATATTAGAAAACCTTTACACCATCAATATATTTAATTAGCCCCCAAATATAACATTAATGATCAAAGGGAAAAAAGCTCAATAATTCTGCGCTTTTTTAAGCAAGCAATAAAACTCGTACCGAACGAATGAGAAGGGAGAAGCGTAAGAAAATGAACTCCATCACTCGAAAAAATCCCCAGCTTCCGGTAACAACCTGTAAATTGCCGGAGTAATACCCGGAACACGGCGGCCTTCCAAATTAATATCAAATGATTAATTCAAGTCAAGATGGCAATTGCAGAGCTTCATCAAGTCGGTCGAATATCCTCTTTCTGACAACAGAAGATCGTCTCGAGAGACCAGTATTGGAATGTGCAAAAAAATGTTATTATCTGCAATGTACTTAATGAATTTTATTTATTTTTTAAATGTTGCCAGTTTTATTTATTTTAATTATAGTTAAATATTGAAATATCAACACTTCTGAAGTCGTCTCCCTACGTAAAAAGGCTGGAAACGTCTTAAGACAGTGTAGTTTATGTGATACTTGTACGCAGCGCTGTCAAGGGTGCAGTTATTCTTTTATTTACCCCTAAATAATGTCAATTGTCATATATATTTACCGATCGTCGCGTTCGCTGAGGGAACCGCTTCGTCGCTAAAGTTTGTCGGAACAATCCTCAGAGGACGGTATTCAAATTCTTACATGTATTTGTGATCTGAAAATTCCTGAATAATGGGATTTGAAAAGGGGGAGTAAAGAAAAGAAACAGGAATTGTTAGGAAAGTTTTACCCTGAATGTTTACGTTATGTGGTAAATTGTGTTCGTAAAATTATATTGACTACTCTATTGCACGATTTAGTTTTGAGGATAAATGCATACTAACTTGTAGATTGAAATATTTTTCCAACAAGTTTAATTTTCGTCATCTACTTGTATACATAACATTCCACAATTAGCGTCCATTCAACCCGATATCGCCGCGGAGACAAATAGACGACTGTAGTTACCTCGATTAAATTTTCTAACAATTACGAAACAACCCTTAACCACTGGGGCGATTTAAGAGGACACATCCTCGCACACAAACACAGCGCCTTACGTAGCATACGTGAAAGGCCGTTGTCCCTTTTCCACAGTACCGCAAACTACCGAAATCTCTTCTACTTGCTCTTCTACATCTCGCGTGTACGTTATACCACCTGAAGAATAATCGTTCAGCAATTATCCTTCGGGATGACCCCCGTTTAATCTTTCTATTGAAACCGGCCCCGAACAAATAGTTCTTCGCCAACGTGTACGAAGGCCCTTCCGCAATAACCTGGAACAATCTGTTCGAATTTACTGGCGTTACGTTTTGGTAATTGCCGTCGTTAGGTGTTTGTCCACTATATACACGAGCAAAGGTAACAATTGCAGATTTATACCGGTGTAAGAGGACCCTTGATAAAAACGAGAGATGGATTATATCCCTCCTACTTTTCTCGCTATACTCTCCTGCCATTTAACTTGTTTCCTGTTATACTTGGGATATATATGTATGTACCAGTGGCGTGTAATTTGGGTGTTACGGAGGCAGTAACAATATGTGTGACAAAAGTATATTCAAGTATATGCCAAATGTCTATCAAACATCTTCTTTTACTATTGTAACTAGAAAAGTATTTAATCTAATATACCGACATACGTAAAAGCGCCCCCAAAATAGTGCAAACT
>SMLS01055771.1:0-11760 GCA_004785975.1 Popillia japonica
GGGGGCGTAGCAGTATTATCTTTGGTCACTCCAACCTACATAGATCTTTGGTAATGTAGCTCTCCTGGGTATTACATTACTTGAAGACTTTTAGCGAACCTTAAAATTAATCTAGGATCTTTATCGCAAAGTTCATTAGGCATTCGAGACGGTCTACTAAAGTGTTGTCGAGTACTACTGGCAGCCACACATTCCTGCAAAATGCATTCTGCCGTCTTGATGATCTTGGTATAGACGGCAGATTTGATCTTCAGCTTTCCCGAGTTTGTATAAGTAAATGGTATTTCAGGGAAGAATGACTTGTCAAAGATCCTGCCAGCAGCCTATGCCCCAAAGCTTTGCTCAAAGATACCACTCTCTTTAGCATTAGATTTGCTGATTCTGATAAAAGTGCCTTCGCCTGCATTCTTCGTGGCGTGTTCTTCCAGTGAGAGGTTTTCCTGTTGTTCTGCCATCTATTGATTGTTTGTTTCAGATTGCTCTTTTATAGAGATCCAATAAAAGGCATTTTCCTTGCTGTCTTTTCGTTTCCTTTAATTTCTTGGTGGCTTGGAACACACTGAAGAGTAACGTAGCTCTTGTGTCCCAATTGTCTTAAACCGCATACATATTCATGCAACAGATCCGACTCGTATGTGCAGCCACTGACAGCTTTCAACGCCGACTAACTGTCTCTAATTATACTTATGGTTGCGTGTCCCTGACCCAAGTTTCTTTAGGGCGCACAAGTTTATGGCAAAATTCTAGGCCGGCAGTATGTTGGTATGGAGATCCATAGGTACTTTGACTTAATAGTTAACTCCACTGACCCCAATGCCTGTGTGAACTGTGTATAAGTTGACAAGAAAATATCAATCTTCACCAGAGTCGGTAACCTAGCAGAAAGAGGAAAGAAATACTTGTGGTAAGTCAATTTCAGTTTTAATATAAAAATGTTATATTTTCATATCATATTGTACATTGTTGCCTAAAGTTATCCTAATTATTTCACCGTAGAAATGTTTCTACAACTGCACTAAGAAACGGAACCAACTGTGTTTCTTCCATATAAACAAAAGCTAAAATATAAAGCAAAATAAATACGTAGATTTTATAGCGTACACTGGAATTCATGTAAAATATCTATGTAAACGTTTACATAATGTCCATTATAAAGATAAACTGTATCCTCTTACTAAAACATTCAAATAAACAATAGCGATATTATATAATTTTATTCGCCAATACTAGACGAATTTATCTTTTAACAGATATTTCGATAGAAATAAACATTTATGCGTCATAAGTGTTTTATCCGAGAGAAAGCTACTATGTTTCCTGAAATCTGCAGTATATGTATATTAAATTTTCTAAAAGAGTCCTTGAAATGCGGCGCTGTCACCAGAGTACTACTACGCGGCGCTGTAAGTTACTGAATAAATGTCACTTGACATTGGAAGTACCATCAACACTATAATGTTGCCTTTACATCTTTAGAGCTACATTTTATATTATAAAAGTTGTCGATACAAATTTTATTTTATTTATCGTAATACAAAGTTTTAAAAAACCCACTACCAGTAAATATGTAAAAGTAATACAGTTTCGTATTTAATTAAATAGAATCAACTTCAAAAAATTTAATGTGAAATGATTGATATTTTTCATACTTAAGGGTTCTGCAAATAGCGCAGTCATAAATTGAAGAACTTTTCTTAACTGAAATGTAATGAACCGTTAAGTTATATGCTTTCGTTTGTCTGCCATATAATTATTCTTATTATTAAGTAGGTTAACTAGATTTGCCAAAAACACTTGGCTTAGAGGATTATTTTAGTTAACTGCATTAATATAATCATTTTACAAAACAATGAAATATATTAATTTCTGTTACTTCTAAGATACATTTGTGATTATAATACATGTGTCAGTTGTAGTAGTACTATAGCAGCCAGTATTTTTTTCTGTTCTATTCTTAACTCAATTACTATATTCCGTAATTTCAAATTACTTTCCAAACAATTGTACAGCACGAACTGTTGCAGTGCTCACCACAGGCTATAAGCACTAGCAGACGTTGTAAAATCACTGAAATCCATCCAAATACATTAATAAGAAATGTAATGCCAAGAAAAAAACCCTAATCGCTTTCTTTTGTTATAATTAGGGGTGTTTGGTACAAAAAAAAATAATTTCTTTGTTACTGATTTTTTCATGTGCAATAGAATGTAAACATATTTCTAGAAATAAAAGAAAAATGTAAAACGAAAAATAATGACTATGGGATGACTTGCGAGTTAAAAAAGTCAACATCTTATGTCAATCCCAGAGTCATTGACAATGGTCCGATGGAAGTGAAATTTTAAGTATTCATGTGTAAGATATACTTCAACGTCTTGATGAAGCTATTTAATCAAAAAAGAAATTATTTATGGAAATAAAATGTTTTGAAAGCAGCACAGAAAGTGACATTAACATCGGACCATTGTCAATGGCTCTGGGATTGACATAAGATGTTGCCTTTTTTAGCTCGTACTTTTCTTTTATTTCTTGTAATATACTAGAAATATGTTCATATTTTATTGCACATGAAAAAATCAGTAATAAAAAAGCTTAAGTTTAAGACATTAATGAACTTCACAAAATTACCCGGAAGGTTTACCATGTGAACGGTGAAGACGAGGGAAAAGGTTTGCATACTTATCCTACTATCCTGCTATATAACCGACAACGTATATACAAAAGGCAGGGAGCAGAAATTGCCTATAAATGCGGAGTACTGAATACGGAGATATTCTATGGAAGTAGGAGCTATTTACCTACACGTATGTATGTAAGTACATACATATATGTACGTCTTCCATCTGCTCCTAAATGTAAAGCAAATCTGAAATAGTTTCTGTTGTGGATGAAGCGCTACGCTACCTTTCCTTTAAGGGAACGTTACATAATGTAATAAAATTTGTATTAGGCAATATGCATGATATGCTAAAGTTTTTACAATTTTACTATCCTTTCGTTCGAAAGATTTTGGTCTAAACATCTAGTAGTCAAGTTTAATTTATTCTAATATGTATATTACATTTAAAATATATATATATATATATATATATGTGGAAAATATCGAATAAATAATTGTTTTTATCTCACAGACCGATACCCCAAAAATTTTCAATACTTATATATATATATATATATATATATATATATATATATATATTACATTGGGACAAATCAATTCATTCTAATACCACTTGACCGTACCGACTTGTACTATTGTACATACATACCTGTATACTTAGCTTTTGACCTGTCATGTTGTTTACATTGCTTGTCGTTTGGTAAATTTTAATGTTAATGTTACTAGTCTTGGATTTTTTACTTTCATATGCATGGTCTTGAAAAATCATCAATATCAGCAATATAAATACAAGATAAATAAAACAATGCACCGACTTTAACTGTATTTTTGGGCCCTAAAATTTGAAAATGTTTGATGTGTCACAAATAATACCTAGCTTTCAGATTTGCGTCGTTTAATAGGTACTTATTTAAAGATAACCCTGTATATGTACATGTACTGGACATCTTCAGCATAACCTGATTAGTCAGAAACAAAATGGCCATCCACGAATGAAATATTTTTAAGTGAAGTTTGATTTTATTTTTTAAATATTTAATTTTGCATTGTAAATACAAAAGTTTACAGTGCAAGCACGAATAAATATTATTATTATATAATTTATTTATTTTATTTTATTATATACTTTTATCAGCTCATTAATATATACATAATAGTGACAAAAGAAAGTGTTTATAACCACACAATGAGCCTGATAAACGTGATCCTAATAATCTCCACTTCTCTAGCAGCCGATAACAAATAGCAATAATCGTATTAAATTCAGTGCCATAAAAATAAAAAAGAGGACCGATGTAAAGGCCAACTCATACAAATAACAATATTAATGCTCAGAGACAGACGTACTCGTAAACTTTGAATTTTTAGTGACCTACTTTAAGCAACATCTACTTGTTATAACGTAAGGACCTGGATACAAATGTAACATGTCTACGGTAACGGATCATATAAATCATAGCTATTACCCAACAAACTCTCCCTTTATACCAACCTAGCACGTCAATGTTATTTTTAAAGCATAATAAAATTGTCGTTTTGAACTTCTTACGAGTTGGAGGTACAAAGGCTTACAACCGCGTTTGGTCGATGGCTTTTATTTGTATTTGGCGTTTAAGCATATGAGAACACATTGCTCTTGCATATTGTTAACCAAGAAAGTAAATTAGTTATTTATTTTACCTACAAAAATAGTAATTTTGTGAAAAAATAGTACCAAAAATAGTATGAAAAGCCGAAATCAATTGACATAAAAATTATAATAAATGAAAGTTGTAGTAATCTCCTCAACAGATTCAAACAATCGAATATTTGTTCTATGCATAATAACCATTTTTAGCAACCTTTCTTATTCGGATTAAGATCACAAAGTATATAACACCTGTAAAACTAGTACAAATTTGAATACTAGTACTAGTGACTAACGTTGATATCGACTATAAAAATGATAAAAAAGTGTGATATGCGTCAATATGCTTTAGACAAATCCATAGTCTCCGTTCAAATTGTTCTAATCACATTTTAAAGTACACCACTGCAAATGGCTCTGACACCTATTCCATACACTGTTAGAAATTATTATATCGGCACTAATTATATATGTCAAGAAAGCTTATCGCGTTCTTAACAACATTGACAACAGAGAACTCAATGAATAGTACGTTAAAAAAATAGTTTTATTCAAACCCGCCCAATTACCATATGTCTACATGTTGCAGTGATGTTTCGCCGAATTCCCTCAATCTTATTGAATTGATTTTCATGGAAATAGCGAATACGAGAGAGCACCCGATTGACGATTTCTTTTTGTTCCAGCACGAAAGGATCAAAGGTGAATCTCACGCGATGTAATTTTTGATACGTGTTTCATAGGTTATTATCGAATCTATGAAATTCTCATCTATTTTTAGTACTACAATCCTTGAAGTTATTTAATAGATTAAGAAGCTATTAAATTTGATGTCTATCGATAGCCAAGCAGATGGTTATAACTTGCTCGATAAATTTCAACGAAAATATGTGAAACGTAAACGAAACTTGCTCATAATTGAAAGGATTTGAAAAGTAGCAACGACATCTAAACAATGATAGTGCGATGAAAGCAAAGTAAGAGCAAATACTGCCGAAGTATATAATTAATGTGTTTACAGCTTATATAGTACCGTATAGTATATACATATGTGTATCTACTGTCAGCGTACTGGATAATTAAAATTATTACTCATTATTACTTATTACTCATTATTACTTATTATTCTTGCATTCAACCTTAAGAAGATTGTCTATGGCAACAGAATCGTACATAATCATCAACAGGCATACGTAATATCGAAATACCAAATGTCAGATCAAGATCGATAGAAATGAGAAAGAATTTAGGTCGAGAAACTTAACCGAGAAGCGTTCAAAAATAAATTAATGAAGCAAATAATTTCTTTTTCTAGAAGCGACTTAATATGTTAAAAATGTCTTCATCTTTGGCGTTAGAGTAGTGCAGTCTATCATAAAACTCTCCACGTACATAAATACATCAGCAACAATTTCAGGTAAAATGTCGTTATAGTGTTATGAAATTCGCATTTGTAACTCAGCTAATGATCGATGTCTATCAAGCTGATGTGCATATGTACCTAGATTATTTCAGTTACATATCCCTAAAGATAAAATCACATGGCATTAACTCACATGATCTAGTCGGCCCAGATATACTATTCTAAGTGCTAATGGTATGTAGAAAATGAGTCGAACAACTGTCTTGCTCAAACCAGATGTCACTAAAATTCACATTAGTTTTAAATGCTGTAGGAATAATATATGTACTTTTGCAGTAGCTTCCTACTCAAGCTTTATTACTTATTGTTGTGGGGCCAATAGCGTGGACTATGGTATTTATCGAGAGAAAATGTTAATTTTCAATTATAGATAAAATATTTTGTATGAAATTATCATCACCGTCACATTTTTTCCCTCATGACTTGACAAAGTTTATTATCCGGTAATATTTCTCGATTTTTTTAAATTTTGAGGTTTTGGGAATATTTACTTTTTCGGGAATTTTACGATAATAGAATATTCATGTTTCTACAAAAGCACTTACACTGACTTCGCTATCTAATCTTTTTATAATGCGTGTCTCCAAATATTTTAAAGATGAAACCGTCCTAAAGTCATTATACTTTGCGTATGTTCTAAATAAACTTGAATACGCTGCTCTGATTTGGAACCCCTTGTATGCTTGTGACTGTCTAAGACTAGATACTATTTATCGCAAATTTCTAAAATTCTTGTCTTACAAAATGGATGAAACCTACCTTGACAGGGGAATACCTCAGGACGAATTGCTGTCGAGGCGTGGTATGTTAGTGTTGGGCAGAAGAAGAGAGAATGTATAAGAAATTTCTATCTAAATTAGTTCAGAACAATATCGACTGCTCTTTCTTACTTGAACGCCTGAATTTCTTTGTACCGAGGTTGAATTCGAGATACGATAGCACCTTCCTAGTTCCATTTGCGACGACAGATGTTATGAGAAGGGCGCCGATCTATACACTATTTGGATTGGTAGTAGGCTTGAAGATAATCTATTTCACTGGGTCTAATTTATTATGATTTATTATAATTTCTTGTCATGTTTTCTTTTTTCTTTTTCTTACATATCAGTAATAGCTATTGTCTAATGTATCTTGCCGATGCTGTTTATTTTTTTTTCTTTTCTTCCCAACACACATGACGTATATACTTTGTATGCTGTAAAATATTATCCTGTAATTGGGCTATGCCTGTTGGATAAAAAATTGTCTATTATTATTGTTATTATTTCCTTAAAAATAGGATGCTATCATTTTCAAAACAATGTATGATACCTAGTATCGTCCGATGACAGGAAACTGCACGACTTTTTGCGTGCTTTCTTGATAGGAGTCATACCATTTAATTACATTTATAAAATAGTATATAGTAATAGTTACGCGACGCTATCAATGACAGTACATTTGGCAAAAATCTCAAATAGATGCAAGTTCCATTTGGATTTACCCGAGATTAGTGTTAACAGTCACGTCGTTAGCAACGTTATATCTTATGTATATAAGTACATATAGTGCATGCTATTTCCTATAGGCAGGTTATGCATCGTTCAACCGGTACAACGATCGACAGTGAATGGCAATTTACAATTATGGCTTAATCACAGGTTACAAGCAAGTAAAACTTCAGATGATTATACACTTTTAATACGAGTATTACGATAACCTATCCCGTAGAAGAAAACAAGAACAACAAAACGAATATCCCATTCAAGCAGTAATAGTAAATAAGCTATCATATAGATTTCTATTGACAGAATAACTTTTGGCCGCCGACGTATACAGCTAATCAAATTTGTAGACAATAAATTATATCCATTAGTGCAATGACGTTTGAACAATGATTGGACCACATATCATGTTGTAAACATGCACCTGAATACCCCTTAAAGGAAATTCAGAAATAGATGTTGATAATAGATAGCCAATACAATACTGCAAATCCTGTTCTACTATAACTGAAACCAAACAGTCAATGCACTATCAGGCTAGGATCATAGAGTATATATGCTGATGATTTAATCGAATTACTTTAAGGTAATTGACGTAATTGTTGAGCGTGCGAAGTAAATTTCCGCACAGAGATATTCCATAGAGTTCCACTTGCTTTGATGACAGAGCTACAACTATAATAAATAGCGTTTCTAATTGTAAGCTAAAAGCATTATTAGACTTGTTAATACCGTACACACATACAGATATGTAATAAAGTCAAACAACAAGACTGCCGTCATAGTTATTTAAAATTAAAAAAATATATTAGGAAAGCTCTTTGGCCATAATTTAAAAAGTGCAGAACCTTTTAGGAACGTTAAATCTGTTTAAGAATGTCTACAATGTAGAAGATCGATAGATAAAAAGAAATGAAAATAAGTTACATGTATCAATGAAGGAATCAGAAGAAAGCGTGGCGACACTTACCACTATCGAGTTATAATCGAAACTACACTTTTATAAATATAAATAAATAGATAAATGAGTTAACAATATAAACTACTACCGCATTATGTCTTACAACAGTAATGCTACTTCTTACTTGCAGTTTTAGAATTGCTGCATATAGAAATATGGAAGCATCGTATGTTTCGGGCGTGCAAACTTTCTAAATTTATTTAACAAACTTTTCAAACACTACAATTTACTAATGCGGTCGCATGGTGTGGTAGTACATAAGAGAATCTCCAAGTAGCCCTCAAAAGTAAACAGTCCTAAATCAACATTGGTTTACCGCTGCAAAGAAAGGTCGCCATCAAGACCACGAAATATTTCAACATTCAAATATAAATATCTACATTTTAGTGTCCTTGAGAAAGTACTACTGATTCTAAAGTTTGATATACTATTTGAAGAAGAACCGACTGATTTAAAATTGTTTTACAATGTATGTCGAAATTCCTAGTAAATATATTTTTGTATAACATACCCATCTGGAAGGTTTTAATATACACAGCTAAAGTATTTTTAATTGCTTAGACTTAACGTTGGCCAAGATGAAGGACGAGTCGGCCGGTAGTTCGAGTGCTAGTGCAAAAGACAAAGAAAAACTGTGTGATTTTTGTGAAAATTCGCTAAGAGTAGGTCAAAAGTGTAATTTGTGTAAGACTAATTATACACAAAATAAATGTCTTGAAATAGTGGTAAAAGCTGGGAAGATCGAGGATAGAAAATTATGGCAATGTCAGTTTTGCAATTTTGACCAATCGGATTCTAGTGATTCTAACAACGAAGATGTTACAATCATTGACCTTGAATCAAATAATCAAACTAGAACAGTCAGTGATGTTCAAAAAGAAAACGACTATCTTAAGGAAAAAGTGGAGTTATTAAATAAAATTATAATGGAGTTACAAATCGTAAAGAACCTGCAAAAACAAAGAATTGAATACTTACAACGCTTTAATTCCGAAACAGCGAATGATAGTTTTGCTACAAATCACAAGAGTGCGCCATCATATAGTGGGATAGTCAAGAAATCCGTGCATTCCGCTAGATACCCCGAGAACACACTAATCGTCAAACCCATTGATAAGACATCTGCCGGAGGTTCTTCTCAACAATTGAAACAAGCCATAGATCCCGCATCCTTGTCGATAGAAATAAATAAAGTTGTTACACGCAAAAATGGAAGTCTAATTATTAATTGTAAGGACAAAGATAGTCTGAATAAATTAAAATCTAACATAGCGCAAAAAATTGGTAATCACTATAAAACTGAAATTCCTCTTAAAATCAATCCCAACATCGTAATCTTTCGTGTTGATAGTGATCTCATTGAAAATCAAACTAAACTTTGTGACACTATTTTCTCCCAGAATAACAAAACAATCTCTGTCGTCGGTGCTAAGAGTAGTACGTGTTACCAAAATAAATAACGATGCTAACATTGTCCTAGAATGTGATCCGTAACTTTTACTGAAATAATTAGTAGAGATTCACTGTATATTGGTTGGAGAAGATGTAAATTTAGGGAATCTTTTCACGTTATAAGATGTTTTAAATGTCAACGGTTTGGGCATTTTGCTAAAACCTGCAATGCGTCTCCTACATATTCGAAATGTGCCGATTCTCGTAGTTTTAAGGAATGTACTTCTGATATTAAAAAGTGTATTAATTGTTTGGATCATAATAATAAGTTTAAGGCTAACTTATCTGTAGATCATAATATATTTGATTCGCAATGCCGATGCTATAAAAATATAATTGAACATATTCTATCGATCACATATATCAGTGCATAGCAATTACTAAATACAGAAAGTAGAAATTATACTAATTTCATATTTTATCTAAATATACATAGCTTGAGTAACAAAATTAATGATTTAGAACTATTATTGGCAGACTTCCATTACTACTTTGTTTGTCTCACAGAAACATGGTTAAAAAGAATTAATTCCCACAGACCGCGTCTTGCAAACTTCAAGTTAATTTCTGAATTCTCCAGTTCATACAATATTGGTGGTGGATGTTGTATATACACTTAAGATTCTTTACATGTGGACAAATTATATCTTGCCGATTATGGTCCAGATAATATTTGTGAAGTATGTAGATTAACTTATTATGTCAATAACAAATCTGTTGTTGTAGTCTGCCTATATAGACCACCCCAAGTAGATTTTTATGTGTTCTTTGTAAAATTTTAGTAGGACGATCCATTCTAAAGTTTGTCATCTGTTCAACGACAATCGCCCAAACAGGCCTTCAATCAGGAGATCTACAATATTGCTTACAGCGCAACGATTTAAGCTTAATTCACACATATAGGGTCGTGCATAGACCGTGTTGGGTCACGATGAGGCTGTGTATCGACCGTGCGCCGATCGTGTCGTGTTGCGAAAGGACGGCTAGCATCTCTTAGTACCATAGTCGATTTAACTTAGACAAGATGGATTCTGGCGAGGAAAAAGTAATTCTTGCTTATGCAGGATATATGGTGCTTCAGGGTGACAAAAAGAAGGGAAATATTGGATTCATAAGTTACGGAGAGCAGGGAACAAAAACGGCTAATTTCATATGTTTTTTTACAAGTTAAGAGATGATCTGGCAAAATGTTATAAATATTTTAAGATGAGCCCTCCAAAGTTTTACAACTTGTTACAGATAATTCAGTCAAAAATTCAAAAACATAATATGAAATTGGCGAAGTATTGAACTGATAATGTGAGCGCCAGTCCTACGACGACTCTACGACGATTTTAAGGCGACCTTTGATTGTTTGTTGCAATTCAAACCTATAGTGTCGTGCATCGACTGTGTTCGTACCTAGTTGGCAAAAGTTGCTCCTCAAAGTGATCGAAGACGACACAGTCGTAGTCTAGTCGGTGCACAGTTCCATAGGTGTGAATGAGAAGCGGTCGCTTTTGTATAATTTATATGGAAAAGTCGGTTTTGCGATTTAGAATAACACGACACGGTCTGTGCACTGTCTATGCACGACTCTATATGTGCGATTTCAGCTTTAACGAACTAAAAAGTGTAAAAAATCGTCCTACTTTGGAAGACCGAAAACAGCAACAACTGGTGCAGTTTCATTACAAGTTTTGCTGGATGTTCGTAAAATATCACTAATCTCGATCAGGCAACTTGCAGTAGATCATGTCTCTGAAGGATCCATCATAAAAATACTAAAGCAAGCCATATATCATCCGTGCAAACCACATCTACGTCTTATACTCTTAGATGATTTTGTTTTTTCAGACGAAGCGTTTATGCTAAATGGTTTTGTAAACAGACATATCTGTGATGTCTCTGAACTACTATAAAACCAAATTCTATCAAAAATAAAACAGGGTTTTTGAAAGGTGTTGAGACTATCAAGAAGTAGATGGCAACAATTTGAGTAGCTGTTGTAATATTCTTTAATCAAATAACTCGAGTTTCAATTATTTCATTCATTCCTTTCCTTTGCAGCAGTTTATTCACTTAATGTATTTATTTTACTCTTTAAATTATTTGTTATTTTGGAATAAATAAGCTTATACGTGTCGTATTGTGTATCTAAATAAATTACCTGCGGAATGACCTTAAAGTCAAGATAGATTGCTTTAAAAAAAA
>SMLS01055772.1:0-53757 GCA_004785975.1 Popillia japonica
AAAAAAACCTAGTCAAGAGCTTAATTTTATAAAATTCAGGCGTGATTAGGTGATTACATTATTATATCAGTTTCCAAATAAAGAAACTGATTCGATCCTAACAAAAAATTAGAACGCTAGATACGTGGTTTTAGAATTTCCATAGTTCTATGGAAGAGCTGGCTTTCTATTTCCATGAAAATCCGAATTAATTTAAATTCAGGTAAGTAATCTGACTGATACTTACGATACTTACTGATACTTACTGATACGATTAAAAATTTGGGATCAAAAAAACATTAGTGAATCACCATTAGTTATTTGGAATTTATCAATTTAAATATCTTTATACACTTATAATTAGGCATTTAGTTTGTACCTAATAGTATCAATTTTGTTTTGCCATTAATTATAGAATTTAAAATACGGACGCGGGTTTATAGTAGACAGGAAGTTCTTAATGACAGTATTTGCGATATTATTATAAGATTATATATTTTAAACGAAGGATTTTAAATTTTTCGTTAGAAATTTAGTTACTAAAAAACAAATCATTCTGCACGATTACAAGTATTACACAAGATATTGATATGTGTTGTAATAGCTTGTAACTTCTCTTTTAAGCAAGTAATGTAAGTTAAGGTACTATACTCGAAAACTTATTACTTACGCTTTAAACTTTTTCTTTGCAATATATGTTAAAATGATCTCAACATGAGGTAAATGTCCTCTGCTTTGCTCTATTCTAACAAATATTCTCTATCGCGTATTTTCTTCATGATCTCTATAAGGCAATAATAATCATTACCTGCTTATATATGTTTTATTTTCTGCTACACTATATTATAATAACCCAACTTTTCAACTTTTGCCACTTTCGCACTGATCACCGAAAAAACTTAAACTTAACTGAAAGCTTGCACGATATTTTGACGGTCACCGCTGTCAAGCGTAATCGATATGTTCCCCCAGAGAGACAACAGAATACTTTATAACCTTTTACCTATCCTTATATGTTCCTGGACGTATGAAATATGTATGTATATGATAAAAGTTCCGCGTTGCGTCTGTGATACGGAACGTAGCTGGTGCCTGAAAGTTCGCACGTTTGCTCTCATTACACCTTCAAATTTATGGCACAATTACTTCGCGGAAAAGTTAGAGTGAGTTAGCGCATTTATTAAGCGCCTACCTACATATATGCACGTGACTGGTTTCATGGATATTTATTACATGTTGCAGTTCAAAATGAATACAGAACTAGCATACAAACTACTACATTAGCAAGAAAAAAATGTGACGGAAGTCTGATATAAATCTATTGACAATGAGAAGTATTGATGATGTATGTGTTCACGGGGAAAATTGACAGCCATAAATATTAATGATAACCGCAGCTTTCCTTTTATATATTATTATATATAGTGAGTTACATATATTACAGCAGGGGTATAACCAAGAATAATAATATTAACCGTGTCTTGAGAAGTAAGAAATATTTAGTAATGAGTTTTATTTATAGAAACAGAAAATTTTGGTAATACTCATTCAAGATGCATGAATGGGACCACTAAGTATAAAATTATAAAATAACATTAAAGCAACGTATTGAACAACATAATTATACATTTTTATAATTATATATGTGTAACGAGATATGATCTTCTATACAGAGTGTACTTGAAATAAAAGTAAAGCCTATGAAAAATGGAAAGATATTATTTTATTAAACTTAAATCTAAAATTATTTGTGCAAATTTCTTCTCAGACGCGAGAAAAAAAATGACAGATATTTATAAAATATTCGCCGCGCCACTGCTTTAACAAATACATAAGTACGAGCCCTAACAACTAAATGTTCGGACAAAGAAAATTTTTTTGAAAATGTTTTACACAAACTTAATTTGTTAATTAAAGAATTATATTAAGAACATATTAAAGTCTATTATTTATAATAAATATTTAAATGTTCTTTTTTCTATACACATTGCAATAAACTGTGGACGAATCAATAAACAAAAATATTACACAACATTGTGACAACTAGAAGATTTAGGAAGATTTAAGAAACTACTACTCTAATAGGGCGTTACGTCGCCATGCGCTTTCACCACCGCTGCAATCCTGTCTGGCATTGTTTTTATTAATGATTGACACATGTCAGAGTCGAAACTTTGCCTTAATTCATCCAATTTCTTCTTCAAATCGGTAACGGTTCTCTGAGGATTATCACGCAACTTCTGTTTAATTTTATGCCACAATGTTTCGATAACGTTAAGGTCGGGACTGTTCGAGGGCCATGAGAGGACCGTGATGTTATTGTCCCCAAACCATTTCTTAGTGGTTTTAGCCGTATAGCATGTAGCACCGTCCTGTTGAAATATGAAATTCATATTAGGGTAAAGTGCTCTCGCGCTTGGCAGAAGACTATTATTTAAAATTTCCTGATATTTTGCCGCATTAATTGTACCTTCTACCACCTCGTAGTTTCCTAAATCCACTGCGGACATGCATCCCCAAATCATAATAACTTTAGGAAATTTTACTGTCCTTTTGAGGCAATCTGTATGAAATGCTTCATTTTTAGTTCTAATTACCCGTTTACGAAAGTCTCCCACACTCGTCAAACTTCGACTCGTCACTAAATATTACTTTTGACCAGTCTTCAACGGTCCATGTCATCTTCGATTTTGCCCAATTGAGTCGATTTATTTTCTGTTTCTCTAATTTTTCTTTTGCCTAAAACACTACGAATAAAAACTTGCAAATCGACCTTATAAAAACTAAGTCCAGATTTATGTATCCAGTTTCTGCAACACTTCCTAGATAAAGTCTTTCCGATTTCTGCATTCCACTGTGCTGTGATTGCTCTTAAAGTATTACGACGACTGAGTTTGCAAATTTTTATTAGTAATCGTCGATCCCGATTAATCACAGAAGATAAATCCGAACATTTAGTTGTCACGGTATTGTGCAATATTTTTATTTATTTGCACATAGTTTATTTCAATGTGCAGAGAAAGAAAAACCATTTAAATATTTATTATAAATGATAGACTTTAATATGTTGTTAATATATTTCTTTAATTAAATAATTTAGTTTGTGTAAACTAACGTTTTCCAAAAAAATATTTGTCCGAACATTTAGTTGTTAGGGCTCATCTAGGCGATATTTAACATGTCTGTAAGGAGCAATCAGAGTCAGTCTCTTTCGAATGTTGAATGTATGTAGATGTTGCAGTCATGGAACCAACAATTCTTTAATAAAAAGGAAAATACCACTATCACAAAAATTGCAACTAAGAAACTATGTTTATTTCACAACAATAGTTTTACTTTTACTACAGTTAAATCGTTCAATCGTTGTGCAATTGTGATTGCAATTGTGATTGCAATATTGCAATCGTTGTTTAAAGTAATTCCATAGATTGGATACATTTAAAATAAAAGTTCCTTTATTAATTAGTCTCCGATAGTATTTTCATACGTAATCACATTGATATTATTGAAGTTTTCATTCAGAGCTATTTAAAAAAACTGAGTCATCGGGGTTATTTCGTAGTTTTATAACATCGACAGCTGTTTTTGCGATGTCTTGCGTTATTTTGATCGAGGTAAACATATTCTCGATTCATAGGCTATATATTACAATTTATCAGGGAGATTGTAATTTTGGCATTTGCATCGTAATTGAACAAAAATTTTTTGGATTTATATTTTACATAATTGTATCTTACTATTCCTAATATTTTTTACTTTTATTTCAAATAAACCCTGTATACACGGTTCTACCTTACGCATAAATCAAATATTAGGGATAAGAAAGATAATTATTTAAGTTGTAAAATAAACATTCGAAACATCGAATCGACTCACTTGAACAAGTACCTTCAAGCCAGAAATATTCTGGAGTTCTAGGAGAATACTCTAGTAATACAATATACAAAAAAGGTGATAAATTCAAAATTAAAGACCCATAAGCCTTTTGTTACGCACATACAAGCACTTTACAAAAATAATTACCAACAAGCTGACAAATAAGTTTGATGAATATCAACACCAGAGCTGACTGGATTTCGTAAAAGTTTCAGCACGATAGTACAAATACATAATATAATTGAAAAATGCAATGAATATGATCTACTTTTACATTTAGGCTTTATAGATTATAATAAGGCATTCGATTCAGTTGAGTTATGGTCAGTGAACAATGCAAGAATTGATTCCAGACATAGAGACCTCCTGAGGTACATACATTTACTAGCATGCAAGACTTGAAATTAAAATTACGAACAATATACACTGTGCAAATGCTATCCATCCAAATGCCCCCATAAAAAAACTACTTGTTTTACTTAAAAACATTATCAAAAATATTATAAAAATATAAAAAGGTTATTTATTGCGTATAATAATGAATACTTCCTGTCACCCACTTTCGCTTTCAATACTTCTTTAATACGTACAGGTAGCGACGAGAACAGTTTTTGCAGAAATTCCTGGTGAATTTTACTCCATTCCTCCTGTAGCACTACAAACAAGTCACCTAAGTTCATAGGTTGACTGCAACCTTTTTCTGATCTATGTAGGTGTTCCCATACGTGTTGAATTAAGTTCAAGTCCGAGTGCTGGGGAGGCCAATTCAATGTTCTCAGCACTCCTTCATTTTCTTGTCCAAGTGGTGTTGGACGATTCGAGCGGTGTGTTTAGGATCACGATCCTGCTGCAAAACCAGGACCTATTAACCTGGTGCCGGATGGAATTGTATAATTAATTAATAATCCACACGTTCAGTGCACCTCCACCGTGCTTCACGGTAGACTTAATGCATTGCTCAGTGTAAGCCTCTCCAGGTCTCCGGCGAACAAATTGTCTTCGTTTATTTCCAAATAATTCGAATCTGGATTCGTCAGTGAAGAGAACCCGTTTCCATATTTCCACTGTCTATTGTCGATGGTTTTTGGCATACCTGAGCCCCTTCTGCTCATTTCCATGCCGTAACAGAGAATTTTCCACCGCCACACAACCTTTCAACCCACTCTTCTTAAGAGACCTACGAATAGTAGAAGCATGGACTGACGTTCCAGTTGCGGCTTGTAATTTTGCAGTAAGAATTTTAGAAGTTTTGTGCCGGTTTCTAAAACACTGCAGTCTAAGGTATTGTTCACAGGCTTGGGTCAGTTTTTTGCCTACGGGACTTTCGTTTATAGGCAATTGATTCCGTTTCCTCATACTTTGTTATAATATTTTGTATATGTATTTTTATTACCTTTATGTACTCACCCTATGTTGCTGATATTTTTTTCCAGTTCTAGGTCAATTATAACACTTTTAATTCTCATTAAAGATCAATATTCTGTATAGCACTTCTACTATAACCAAGCTCACATTGAATCTCCCGTTGAGATTTTCCACTGATGCAGAAACATTATTCGGTAACGAGTAACCACTAACGTGATCCCAATGCAAAGTGGTGTACGCCAGGGAGATACGATTTCTTAAAAGCTTTTTGCTCTTGCGCTTGAGGATGTTTTCAACAACTGGATTAGGATCGTATGGGCATAAATATCTACAGTAGATATCGCAATCATCTTCGCCTCGTAGACGACATAGTATTGATAGGCAGTGACATAGATCAATAAAACAAATGATACTAGATTTGAAAACAGAATCTGAGAAGTTTGGTTTGACAATGAATCTCAGTAAACCAAAATCATAACCCCAGTTGATAAAGAAAATAAAAGATCGGAGATACCTAGAAGAATCCGTAAGGCTTGGGCGGCTATTAGTAGACTTATATTCATCCTGAGCAATCCGGACATCCCAATAAAAAGTATTTAATATGTGTTTAAATCATATCGTCTACGACTATGTCGCTACGAATATGTCAACGAGCAGTAGAGCGTCTGATGATGGGAGTGAGTCTGCGGGTTCACTTGCGAAATGAGGATATTAGAGTATTGCATGTAATCAATCTAAAACTACCATATTTTTGTTATAGTTTGTCATAGATAGTCGTATCTGATGGAACGTAAATTGCATTCAAACTTGCAGAGAAAATGGTTGCATGTAAATGATATAAAGCACAGTGATCAATTGGAATCAAATATTTAGGCGCACTTTAAACAGACGTACAAATTACGCCTGCCATACCTAACGAACAAAGACAAGAACATTTTCTGGACGGATAGAGGAATGTTTGATAAAACATGTGACTGAAACATTTAACGGTACACAGACAGGAATATTGGAGCATTTAGCCAAGTGGAAAATATTTTGAATAAGTTACAGAGGATTGTCTGCTAAGGGAACACGGAGCAATCTGCTTGACGCTGATATCAATGATAAAAATGTCTGGATTTCCTCCGTTACAGTTACTCTGATCAGAGCTAATCTTCGGGCCTAACAGAGACAACCCTTGTCAGCACTACAGCAGACTGTACCACCGTGTACAAGAGCGAAAAAGAACTTTAGTCTTTTGTCGAGTTCGCGGACTCTGTAATTTGTATGCAACCAGATCGAGAGAGTTAAAATGACTTTATATTTTTTCTGTTATATTTTGTGCATTCTTATTGAGAACACTTTGCTCTAAACGTAAGTTGTGATAATAATCTACTTTAAAAACATTTTCTATTTTAAAAATATTCTTAAGAGTTTCTAGTTCTTCCACTTAATTAATTATCTTAACCATTTTCACATTTTTTCCACAACATTTTTCGGTAAATATTCGGTTTCACTCGAATAAAATATTTAGTTTATATTAGTTTATTATATGTAGTAGTTAGTTACAAGCGGTAGACTTTTACATGCCACTTTCAGAATCTTCTTCTAAGTTTAAAAGAAGAAACAACAATTACCGGAATGTAAACTGATATTTCTTTCGGTAGGAAGAGACAATACTTGTAATAGAAAAACTATTTTATGTCTATACTGTAACAGGCACTAGTTTGTGTAACAATTCAGACTTTTAAATGTGTCAGATTGGAGAGTAGACTAAAAAGGCTGTTATAATATTTTGGCGGTAGAATATTCAAACGGCCGCTATAAACGCCATCAACGGCTAAAAGGATTAAGTTACCTAGATCCTTAATAGTTTAGATTTATTTAACAAACACTACTTTGTAAAATTTTCAATATCAGTAAAAATTTTTTAATATATTTTTCGACATAGAATTCTGGGAAGAATTTGCATTTCACACTTGTTAGTGCCGCTCTTTGTTTTTTTACCAAAGAACATTATTGAACACGATTTAACTACTTTGTCACATAACCAATATATTTAGTTAGTTTTAGCATCAATATCATATGTTATCAGTTAATAATTTTGTATGGATTCAAATTCATCGCAATTTTGATTTTCGACACGCATTCAATTTTATAACCAATTTCGCCATTTCTGTAGAGAGAACAATAAACTCATTCATGCTTCGCGACATACATACATATAGAAGCGTTTTAAAGATATAAAATAGCAATTACCTATTGATATGAACCATTGTAACTATCAACATTAATATTTTAACTTAGATAAAGGAGCCCAAACAAAGTAATTCTGTATTTTTGTACACTTTATCGAAATAATTGTTCCTATAACATTTAAATACTGTTTATAGATTTTGGCGCAAATCAGATCGAATAATCTCACAGCTATCTATAAGAATCTATTGTATCTTAAAAACAAAATCCTGATATATTGCAACGTGTAACAAAATCATTTGTATGTGTGCCTAACATATTCGATATGGCATATCATGAATGAATTAGCTATGTGTGAAGATGACACACACCTAAGCTCTCGGAATGAGCAAATAAAATTATATGTACGTGAATTTTCTCCTTCACATTCTGTAATAAGCAACTTCCCAACCATTTACTTGAGCGAAATCACGTTTCATTTTCGTAGAAGGATCTAGACGAATTCTATTTGAAATTCAAGTACGGTGGCATTTCGGTTAGGGTTTCCAGAACCGTCGGATCAGCATTTCCAACGATATCTTTCTCATCTCATTTCCGGTCGTTGCACTATAAAGTTGAATTTACCCAGAAAATTGAAAGGAAGGAATAGGGGATTGACTTTTCAAGAAATATATACTGCAGACAAAAGCTTTGCATGTCTGTTTAATCGATATTCGTGATTATAAAATTATAAATGTTACTAAAAAAATATACGTGTATGTTTCTAAATATGTAGTCAATAAAATGCATCTCCAAAACTTGTTTTCATCATTTCAAGTGAAAAGTGTATGACATCAATGAAATTTCTTAAAATAATTTCAATTAATTTGAAGGTGTGCGAATTTTGCTTCGGTAGCGTAGAAGTCAAAAACACACAAGAGATTAGGCGAAATTATAGTCAGGGTAGGGGGAGCTTTTTGTATAGCATTATATAATTCTGAGTAATTTCAGAAAAATATATATTGAGCATATTGTGAGCTTAATATTTTTTATAAGAAAATGATTTTGTTTCTAATATGTATATACATACATAAATGCACATATGTATGTATATCTTAAAATAAAGAACACAGTACAGTTTTAGATCTTAATATTCAGTTAACACAATATCGTAATCTTAAAGATAAAAAACACGTTGCAGCTATATGAATGTAAATGTTTATTGTTAGCTTAATATGTAAAGAGAGTCAGATAAAATGTGTTGTTTACTATGGAGTTATAGTCTAAATACTTCTGTTTACGTTTACTGTATTAACGTCACGGAAAAGCAAATTTAATTTTAGTTGTAGTTTATAAAGCTTGAAAATACTTATTTTTTAATATAGGTACCTGTATGTGGGTATGTATCTGTAATATATTGTAATGTTATACTTACTATTGAAACAAATAATTTAATAATAATATTTACTTGTATTGTTTACTAAGCTACTTAAATAGGATAATTAATTTAATCAAATTAATTAATAGTAAATTAAATAAATAAATAATTAATTAATTAATTAAAAAAGACTCCAGCCAACGACGTGCACAGGAAAAATCAAAAAACCCAGATTATAATGTGAAACAATTTATTCCTCAAAATGTATTGTAAAACACCTCACAAACATACACAATACATAATTACATTCATTTCGGGGTAATAACGACAAATTTCAAGTTGGAATTACAAAAATCACCTTTAAAAATATCAAGCAGTGGAATCAAGAATTCAGCGGCTGGTACCCTTGGTGTAGAAAAAGAGAAAGGGAGGGGAGAGTTGTTGATAAGTTTAAAAAATTGACAGAAGAAAACGCGAGAAATCTAGCGACGCTTTTACCTCTAGCTCAGTCCATCCTTCTATTTCTCTATTATAATGACGAATTGTTGCTATTTCAGCTTGAAACACCGTCGTGTCCTTGCGGAAGCTTAACGAAAAAACCTTTTTAGGCTTTCTTCAATACATACCAGCTCCTATGCCCTATTCTGTTTTGGTGTCGTCTGTATACCAGTTTGAGTTTACTCTTACTGAAGGGTTTTTCTCCCAGTCTTTCTTATCTGGTATTTTAAACTGCTATTTTTTATCTAGGTTGAATTTCTGAAACATAGCATTACTTGTCAACTCCGTAGGAGGTGCCTCCTTAAGTTTGTCTATTAGTCTTTAATTTTGTGCACCGTACGATTTATTTATCAGTCTTTGCTTACACCTAGCGTTCCTTGTATGTAGATATGTAATGGTAGCAGGTTTAGGTTAACCTTCATTGCGGCGGTGGGGTTCGATCTAATCGCGCCCGTATGTTATCATGATCTGATTCCCGTTGAGTATAACCACACAGTCAATTTGGAGTTAAGACCCCAGTTTCTCCCACACAACCTTCTTCAGCACACTGAGGCAATATTGGCCTTGTTGGTTGTGTTCTGTTATTTCATGTTTAGATATATGATGACCAGGTCCACTTATATAATGATAATAATATTATAATAATAATAATATTATATGACAAAAATCGAAACACATTATGCTCCCATTATCACAATAATTGTTTTATCTGAATCGCTAGGGCATCGTCAACAAGTTGACGTATTGTATACAGACTTTTCTAAGGCTTTCGACACTATAGACCACGTATGTTTGATTCAAAAATTGTCCCACCTTGGCTTTACCACTAAAGTTACTGACCTAGTTTCGTCTTATCTAAGCAATCGCGTTTGTTACGTTTCGTATAATGGTTTTAACTCAGATTCATTCATTGCTTGCACAGGTGTTCCGCAAGGATCACACCTAGGTCCTCTACTTTTTAATATCTATATAAACGATTTACTATCTACATTGCAATGTAATGTTGCAGCTTACGCCGATGACCTTAAAATTTATTCTAAAATTTCCACCATATCCGATTGTGTCATACTTCAGAAGAACATTAATATTATTAATAGCTGGTGTAATCAGAATGGTGTCCATTTAAATATAAACAAATGCGCTATAGTATCCTACACGAAATGTAATACTGTCATTTCATATCCCTACTCTGTCAACCAAATACCGATACCTAGGCAGTCACATATTCGAGATTTAGGGGTAATTTTCGATTCACAACTGTCCTTTGGGGACCACATCATAGACATTGCGAATACTTCTTCTAAGTGTTTGGGGTTTCTAATTCGTACATGCAGATCACTTTCTGATATCAATGTCATGAAGATTTTATTTTCTACTCTTGTTCGCACCAAGCTCGAGTACGCGTCTATTATTTGGTACCCCTACTATCACTTTCAAAAGATTACATTAGAGAGAATCCAAAAAAGATTTTTAAAATATGTGTCGTATAGGATGGATCATGTGTATCCAGCACGCGGTTCAAACTATGATGACTTATTAAATCGCCACGACTTCGATTCCTTACAATGCCGAAGAGCTGCTGCCAGTGGTCGATTTCTTATCAACCTAATTAAGAGCAAAGTGGATTCACAGTCTTTACTTTCTCAGCTACATTTCAGCGTCCCTATGTATGATACCAGGTATCCTGACAGTTTGCGCGTTCCTACTACGCGATCCAACTTAATGAAACGAGCACCACTCTATCATATGGTTGTGAATGCTATATCGCTTTCAGTGATGTATTTAATGGATGAGTTTTACATGCTTTTTTTTTCTCTTGAGATCAGTGCAGAACGTTTTTTCGGTCTCCTTATTGTAACTGTACTATTTCTTATTTTTATTCTTATTACTTATTATTATTTCATTTAGTTGTTTTTTTTTCTATTTTATTTAACTATATTTTTAGTTTAAGTTGAACACTGTACTTGTTGTATTTCTGTTGGGCAAATAAATATTATTATTATTATTATTATTATTATTATTATTATTATTATTATTATTATTATTATTATTATTATTATTATTATTATTATTATTATTATTATTATTATTATCTCTCCCAGTGGTCTATCTACATCTATAGTTAATGCTTTTCGGACTACTCTGTTGGCTTCCTACTTTTATTATACCTATACAGATCAAACAGCCACTCTATACTCGGGGCATCGTATGTCGGAATTATTCGGGAAGAGAGAAGTAGTAATGTATTAGTAGATACTTCTCTCTAACAGAATACAACTCTGCTCTGTCGAGTGAAGCCTACTAATGCGTACGATGCCCCCGATAGAGCGGCTGTTTAATTTGTATACTAGTATATCTAGGTTGTAAGTCCAGTTCAGTATCAGTGTTTCCCGTGAACACTTTTTTCACTATAGTGGGGGTTTCCGGGTGTTGACCGCGTCATGGTATTAAAATATATACAGTACAAAATAAAAATAAAATGCACAAAATATACAATAAACTCGACGTTTCGCCACTAATGTAAGCGGCTTCTTCAGGAGCAAAGAGGTAAACTGGGTGGGTACCAGAAGGTCACGGTAACTCGACGTGTAAACCACGCTAGAGGCGAAAACCTTCTGGTAGGTTTTTAATACCATGACACGGTCAACACCCGGAAACCCTCATTATAGAGACTCGGGCTGTGGAAGCCTTCGATATCACTTTTTTCACTGTTTTAACACATTTCAGAATTGATCTTGCAAGTTCGGTTTAAGTCGGTCAATCATCAATATACCGCTTTAGAGTAAAGTCTGGTTCTTTTGTTTCAGGAATTAAGTTACGGTTAAAAGGCCCTTACTGACTAGATAGGAGTATCATTGAAAGACGGAACTACTGGAGTTGATCAAGAAATACGTACCAGCGGTCATCAGCGTCACTCTGAATGCTGGACCTTACCTTTATTGCCTTTGCCTCTTGTGCTAAATGAAATCCGTTTGCTTGGTAGGTTAGTTCTATCCTTTTTCTATCTATTGGACAAGGCACAAACACGCATCAACCAGAGAAATTAGTAACGATAGATAACAATATTCTAGCTTGGACAATTAATGAGTTGAATAAGGTTAGAATTAGTTCACCGAACGAAGTGATTTCAATACAAGCATGAGAAGAGATGGCGCCTGGTGCGCAGAAACCGGCCGATGTCTAATACCTAATCTTATTCGTGGCTTTTGCTGTATTTATACAATTGTACCATTAGTACATATTACAAGTTTTGTTGTGTTTGTTTTTTTTTGTGTTTTAGCAATGCTCACTGTTTGACCAAGATACACAAAACACGATTAGAAAGTACTACCTACAATTTCCGCGATCGAAGATATCATTACGTGTTAAAGAAATCTAATGATTTGTCGAGGTTATTCGCAGGATGCAAGTAGAGAAGGAGCTGCAATAATAATCTGTCACTTCGATCCATAAAGAATAACAATTAAAAATGTGGTAGTAGTAAGCCGTTCTACAATTCAGTTAATTGTCTTTCCTTTTCTTGGTTTTCTACCTGTTTGTCCTTATAGATACTTGAAACGTTTTATGCTTGTTCTCATTTTCATTTTCATTTTTTTGTTTTCAATGTCGTAGTTATGAATGCATGCATTGGTGTTTTCAACTACCAGAATTGGTTTATTTATATCTATAACAATAGTGACGTAAATTTGTATTTAATAATACTATCCTCATCATATTTAATGATCCTACTGTTACCGTAGAAGTAAATTAGCGAAATTTTTCGGTCAACACTCAATATGCGTTAAATTTGTGTCTTCCTGCACACTTGTAAAAAAACAAACATAAAACGTGTTATGAATGTATTTACGTCACTTGACCAAAATTAGCCATAAAATTTATTAATGATATGAAAAGTGCAAAATTAGCAATTTACTTTAACCGTTAAATACCTATCAACAGCAAAGATCAGGTCTTGGTAACTATTTAATCCTTAATTTTATTTCTTTCTTCTGGCGTTGCCTTTGGTTTGTCCGCTTTTTTATTTGCCAAGTTTTTATCTCGAGCCTATATGCAATATGAGGTAGCCATTCAATAACATAAACGGGCAAGTTCTCGCGGCTAGAATATGTTCGATTACACACTGCAATAATATATTTAATTAATAACTAAACACATATGACCAATATAAATCAATATCATGATTCTTGGCAAGCAAACTAACTAACTAGATTTATTTTGTATTATGATACTAATTTGAAATTCTCTTCTTTAGCACATTCTGCTAAGCGTCATATTGTTCATTTAGTCCTTGATATCCCTTCTATTTAAAAAAATGCTTGTGTAATGTTAGATTAATAAAATAATTGCGCAATATCTACATATATACTTACATTATATGTAAGTCGTGTTGCATTCCTTTTATTGAAGTGCATAAATGTAATTTTTCAATCACAGTAACTAATAATTATTATATAAATGATGAACAACATAATAAGTGTTTAGCTAAAGTTTAAAGATTTAGACAGTTATTAACATAATAACACAAATACGATTTATCCTTGCAGAACTCTAAAAAAAGCTAACAGTAAACATGCATTTTACAGCTTTATGTTTGTAAACATTCTACGGAAGAGGCTACTTAGCGGTTCTTTGAAAGTTATAAACTTGCAATTTGTAGATAGATATGACTATGTTTTAGATGTTAATTTGTGTAATATATATGATTTGATTTTATTTGGTAAAATACAAAGAACTCAACTTTTACTGCTAACACAGATTAAGTAAATACAGCAGTAGCTGAGAACATTTACTTAATACTACATACCAGGAAGTGACAGAGTATGTATATAGAATTGATGTTAAATGCTGTATGGTTCGTATAATTTATAACTAAAATAATTTATATCTTGCTGAATTAAAAATTATCTTTCAGCTACAATTCAACTATTCCTTGCAAATTAGTGAAGTAATTAAGTAAGTTTTAAGTAAAATTTTTCAGATATATAAACGGTGTTTAGTAAATTCTAGAATTATCAATACACTGGCTTATTAAAAAGTAGTGAATTAGATTGATTTTATTGCGATATAGACAACGAGGTAATCGTTCTTTGCATCTGTTGGATACGCCTTGAAATTATTACGAAAAACGGAGCTGAGCAAGAATACGAGAAATACCCACAATCAATTCCATTTTACGTCGTGTCATTGCTATATATGTAGTTATCAGGAATTTTATTTAATATCAAACACTTCCAGCTGCAAATTACGACCTTGTATGGTGATTTATCAATAACTGCCGAGGCTATCAATCCGTTTACATAGACATGGTTGAGAAAACAACTACGATTGTGATGACAATAGTTTCAACATTGATGCTAATTAATTCATACTAACTAAAATACATACATATAAGGTTAGATATGTATGTATATGTATGTACACTGCGAAGGAAAGATTATTGCCATACGGCTTTTTCCTATAGTAACATATTGATACGTGTTCTGATTATATGTACATATAAAATTTATATTATAATAATGTAATATCTCCTAAAAGCTTGTTTATTTCCATGTGTGCCTTTCAGGTATATTATACGTACTAGTGTGATGCCACAGAAGGTGCAGTTTTTTCTAGTTAAAACTATTTTATGAAAATATAAATGAGCGGGTATATTTAAAGTTAATAATAATATATCTTGGCATCGAATATCATTCTCTATCATTCTGATTTTGTTTTAATGAGTGGTAATGCTGGCTAAAGAAAGTATATAATTTGAACCGTTTCTTCATGTCAGATATACATAGATCCACAAATATGTGATATATGTATACCTATTTATCTATGAATTCTTATAAGAAGCAGTTACTATTCTGCAAAGTTGTGTTGATTGATTATAATTAAAATTTAAGGTAAGATGTTCCAGTAGACCAAGTAAAGTCAAATATTAAATTTAATAATTAATTTAATTATCCTCTTATTATTTTTGTTAATAATAAATGACTAAATGTACTAGTAAAACGAATGTAGAAGGAAGTAGTTTAGTATGCTAAGTATACCTTCATGGGCCACATCCTACGAAGAACTTCTGCACTATTGCTACTAAGCAATAGGATCGACTGCATTGAACTGCTATCCTACCTTGGATTTAATGTAACCTACAATGGCTTCTCGATCTGACGACACTTGTAATTTACCAACACCACGAACTAATCTTCTACTTCGTTCGCCTGTACAGGGTGTCTGTGATATACAAAGCATGCTTTCAAGGGATGATAGCTACAACGATTTAGAAACAAAAACATATAATACATCTTGGGTCTATCTGTAAGCGTAAACGAGAAAAAAAATCTTTCTAAAAAACCTTATTTGGTCAAACTGTACAAGAAAACTCATCCATATTGCTTCTTAAATAATCAAAAAACAATATCAAAAATGTAGGGTTGAAAATAACTGAAAACAACGATGAAAACGAATTATTTAATAGTTTGAAATTGAAGCGTGGTGTCACTTCTCTTCCACCACACTGTACACGTATTCAATAGAAGCACAGATGCAAGCCAAGCATCGTATGTTAATACGACCTTGAACTACATTAGACCATTGTATCGTACGAAGTCAACGGCCATACGTTTTAAAAATAAAGATACCTTTGCGTTTCTTTAAATAATGTTATGACAATAAAATCGGTGTTATGTTGAAGTTAGAGTGAAAAGGGCGTGTTTAATAGCAGCTTTCGATCGGTAAATGAAAATTTAAGCTGAGGGAAAGTCGCATTAAATGAAAACAATGTAATTACTGCAATTGTGTTATGGCGCTTTAAGCTCTTTCGTAAGCGGTACTACAAAATTGAGTTCTTTTCTTTTATTTGTGACAGGAGAAAATGTAATACAGGAAAGGCTCGATGTGTTGCCCCATTTTCAAGAACACACGCCTGTAACCGTCGGGTAAATCCTGCACTGATCGGCTGCCGCTGTACAGTATGCGTCGAAGTTTGTGACATGAGAAATAATTTTTTTTCTCGTTTTCGCTTACAGATACCCCCAAGATGTATTATATTTTTGTTTCTAAATCGTTGTAGCTATCATCCCTTAAAATCATGCTTTGTATATCGCGGACACCCTGTATACATACATACATAACATATGTGTAAAAGCGCTAATGGGTTCTACAGTGATATTTTTACAAATTCTCTTGGAAATTGAGTTGTATTTATGTAGTGCTATTGATTAAATATGTTCATTAAATTAGTATACAGGGTGTTTGTTCAAATATCGAAATAATTGCAAACATATGCACATTTACCCTAATTATTACGACTCCAAATAGCAGAAACTATTTTCCAAAATCCTTTTATTTTGAAAATAATTAATGTTTTTAGGACACTCATCACAGTAAATGTCCAAAGTGTGCACCGTTCGCTTGAATACACAAACGTGCATGGCGTAAAAGTGAATCACACAGAGCTTCGTTTTGCTTTCGAATGTGATTTGTCAATGCCTCAATATTACTTAGTTCCTTACAATTTACCAATTGTTTTAAATAACCCCAGAACTGCTCTGCGTATCTCCTTCTGGCGTGTGCACTATTTTGGCAGCATTCACCGTAAATTAATACCTAATACCATATCTACTTCATTATTATTACACGTTATATTAACAATAAGCACAGCAATTAACAATAATTCGTAGAAATTACCTACTACGTGATCTGTGACCAAAAGCCACACACAGCACAAGAGACACACAAGTGGCAAACAGAAAGAATGTAACGTTTAAGAAGTTACTGTAGAGGTGAACTAAACGTTTGCTATCTCAGCAGTTACGATGTTTTCGGTACATTGACTCTGCCGACCTACCTCAAACTATGACCGAACAGAAACACATGCTTTTATTCACATTTTTACCGACGTTTGCGAAAATTTATCAGTACACTTGCCTATTACCAATCCAACACATAAACAAACCAGGCTTTGCGGTCTTGTCCTTTGAATAAAGTTGGTCCTACAAATATTTCCTTCACATGTTCTCCATTTTTTTTATTAATTTATTTGCATTTTTTTACTACAAAACTGTCTGTCATTACCTTTCAAATATTGTGAAGAATGCATCTATCCTTAAAATCCTTACGATCTTTGACCAAACATTCTGTATATTTTATGTATGAGTATTTATTTGTCCTGTAAATGGGTTTCTGTTGGGCAGTAAACGTATGTTATTATTATTATTATTACTATGTATTACAAAAAACACAATACATACTTATATAAAATACATACTTCTAATAGGTCGTTACAAAGCGGTAGATTTTCTTGGAGTAAGAACTGAGATTTGTAACAAATAAAGCAGTGAAGAAATACAATAAGTAAAGCAATACTTCTAGATATTATCAAAATGTAAACATATACATACATAAAAGCAGCTAGATTCGTAAAACCTTATGTTGTGAAGCATTCCAGATTTTTGCGTCATCTGATTTTGTCCGTTTTCTAATTCATATTGTTGTTTTAGGGTAGGCAAAGGATGGTAAAGATGTTCGGTTTGGTTGTTATCAGATTTTTCAAAGTTATTAGTGCAATAAAAACATGAATTGTAGGATCTAAATTGATGTTACGATTTAGATCACAGTATCGTTACATATGTAGTATATACATATATATACATTAATTATTAATTTTTTCTTTTTTTGTTTCTACCGATGTTATCCTGTAAAAAGTAATATTTGTTACTGTTGGATAATAAACGCATTATTATTATTATTATTACACCATAGATTTTTGCGTCCGGCAAAATCTGGATAAAAGCCTGAAGCTGAAGGCATTCATAACTTTGAGTCTAAATCGGTTTGGGAATATCGAACGTGATACAACGGGCCATAAAAAACAAGGTATCCCCAATGTGAATTCTAGTACACATAAATAGCAGAGGGAAATGACATGGCAGATGAACTTGCAAAGGAAGGCGCTGACATGTATTGCTTTCTAAAATATCGATTCAAAAAGTCCACATACTCTGCGTGTGCGAAGCATAGGTCGGCACAGGTTTCAACATCTAGGACAGGCGACCCTTAACTGTGAACAGATTACAGCCTCGACACCAACACTAATCCTGGAATTCGTTAAGAATAGGGAATTAGACGGGTAGGTACTAACAAAATAGAATATTTACAATAGATGCATACAGAATAATATATAATAATAATCATTTATAAACCCATACGTAAGTCAGTTTGATATTCCATTAAATACATTTGATATACCTTAAAATAAGTTTAATATTCCTAAGGAAATATTTGGCCGGGTAGTTGACTACATACGTACTGTTTTAGTACTACCTATTATTATACAGAATTTTTAGTTGTAAATTTTCTTGAAGCACAATTAGGTCAAAGTATTAAAGTCTCTGGCGTTAGCAGAATGTTATGATGTGAGCATATTTGTAATGTACTGCCTTCATCTCGAAGCTGGTTTAAAGTAATGATTTCCAAAGTGGTCTATAAATATGTAATCGATATATTTATATTTTACACTAAATAGATTATGTGTAAAGCAATCATTTTTAAAACCTAGATATTTATGGATCATATTCAAGTACGAATTAAAGTGAGTGAATGTTATCGTGTTTGGAAGACCGACATAAACTTATAATAAACATAAGTCTAAAAATAAATGTAGACAATAGGGTGTTAATTAATTAAAATTTGACTTCAGTCTATCTATTTGTCAGAAGTAAGAAATTCTAAGAACGCCTTTAGCGTGGTTAACACATCGAGTTAACGTGACCTTCTAATGTTGCGCATCTACCACAACGTTTTCGCCTCTAGCATGGTTTACACGTCGAGTTACCGTGACCTTCTGGTAAAAAGCTAAATTTGGGAGACCAAAGTAAGCTTCCAAAAATGAGGAGGCCATTGGTTTAACTAAATTAGTACAAAGAATTTTCTTTATCGATAAATAATGATTCCATACACTAGATATGAATAGAGAAATATCTAACACTGTATCTATCTCTAATTTAGCAAAACGCAGGCAATAATTTAGTGTAGCAAATTTGTTGTTTTATATTGCTCCATTTTTTGAATTTGTCACTGCCCTATAAATAGAGACCTACATTATGGTATTTGATAGCGTTTCATTGATAATGATGGTGATATATGTACACTAAATTTAGTACGCCATTTATTATAATTTCTTCATTTAAAAAATTGATTCTATACAAATCTGTAACAGTAGCTTTTATTGCTACAGTCTGTTGCTTAGTTCTTACCTACACACTCTTCTGACTTGGCCGAATATAATTTAAATTAAATGGTTTTTTTCACTGAAAATTTCGTAGTAATCCACAAAGGTGACTACTAAAATTTATGATATAATGCGGTGGTTCAAAGAAAAATCTTGTTTATTAAAAAATTTATGATATGTTTACGAAAGATTATAAAAAACAATAATATAATAGAAAATGGTCTAGTGATAGATACATATATCAAAGTGAATATTGTTTATACCGATCTTCATTATTCAAAGCTTTGTAATATGTAGTTTGGTTTGGTCGTTAAAATATTCTCTAGCATGATATCTTTTTTATCTTACACGATTATTTGTCATCGATAATAACTTCAAAACATCTTACTTCAAAACTCCATATTACAAGCATATTCGCATTTTGCATTACTAAATTGCTTTTGAAATCTGGTTCTTTCTGTTAGCTCTAGTAGGTACTGTAATGCTGTCAGGAAGTAGATTGTGAAATATCTATCTAAACCTCTATCTAACAATTCTTGAATTCCAGAATAAACATCGTTAACGACTTCAATAAAATATTTTACGAATATATGTAAATTTATTACAAATTTCAACTTGTTTATAATTCAGATATTAATAACAGTGTGACACATTAAAGTAGAATTCGTTTTTATACGTAACGTACCTACGTAATGCACTACAGCATGCTTTTCCTTTTGTCTGACGATGTTAACATTTACAGCTTTTAATTCCGGTTTATAAACACACGACTGAAAAGATAACATCGATCTAGCTCTTCTCTGTTTTAGCGAAACGAAGTGTATTTTCTTCTTCGTTTAATGTTAGTGCGTTCGTGGCTCTTTCGTATAATCCCATTAAACGCACGAGGTTAACAATTAACTATTCCTATCTGTAGTTTCTATTTGCAGTCAAATCTGATGCAATATTTACGTTTTGTAATCGTAGAGTATACACTTCTAAGCAAAAACAGAAGGTTTATAGGTTGTAGCACGCGGACATATTACAAAGAGAAATTTGACAAGTCTATGACAAAGAATATCGCCCATAGAAGATCCTTAAAAAGAAGCAGTAAGAGGGATTATTAACGGCTATCTTAACGCGATACTTCCTGCATTATGTTTATGCGTGAATAATTAACTTTATTCATAATAAGCATATCATATTTCGCAATCAGATGATCTCATACTTCTTGTAATTATAAATTAATTATTTTGAATTGCTTGTGCATGATGCGGAAACTGGATAAACTATTAGAGAGTGCATATTTCAGCGTTCTTAATATAGCAAGAATACCACTAGGTATGTAATATCACTTAAGTTCAATTATAAATTTCCTTCAACGTAAACTGCTGTGCAATATTAAGTAGATAAATGAATTTGAGAGATATAGATAACTATCATTTATCTATTTATTCGGAAATACATTGTCTAACCACTGCTGTACTGGAAGAGCATAGTGAGGAGGAGCTCAATCGTGTTGAAAATGTAACTGATCCTCATCAGGCAGCAGATTGCCATCTCTATCCAGTTGATTTTCGAGAGAGTCAGTAATCAATGGATGAAGAGTATTTTCTAGCATATCCAGATATGCTCGCAATTTAGATAAAAAAAAACATTGCTCCAATTACCTGGTCCCCCAAGATGCCTGCCCATACATTAACTTTTCAGGATACAGAATATGTCCTGCTACTGGCAGATGAGAGTTTGCGTTACTCCAATATCTACAGTTATGTTTATATACAAATCTATGTAAATAACAAGTATGTATATTCATCACTGAAACAGATATTTCTTACAAATGCGTTATTATTATTAATTTTTTTCACTTAGTTCTTGATATATTTTCATTTTTAGGATGGAATTTATGAAGTTTTGTAACTTTATGAACGTTTTCCAAAGAAACTCCAGTTATCGCAGAAATATGGCGTAATGAAGTACGAGGATTTTATACCGAAATGATCCAACACTTCCACTTGTGCAACTTCATGTGAAACTCATTTTTTTATTATGTTTTCCCTTTCAATTTCTTCGGCAAAAGAATAACTGTGAAAGATGAAGTAAAACATCTTAAAAAGTTAAAACACGTTTCGAATATATTGGTTTTTGTTCCGATGCTCATAAAATTAAAAACAAAGGACACCAAAAGATTTTCTTAAAAATTTCGAAAACGAATCGATCAATTTCAAAAAACAAAACGCCAAAATGTAATGTTTCAATAGACTATTAAAATGAAGTATTACGCAATACCCTTTTCCATTTAATATTTTTTGCAGGTAGCTTCAGGGGGTAAGATTCAAGTAGGTGAGCCAACTTTTGCATCAAAAGTTGTCCCCCTCGATAATACTTCTTACGTATTTTGGGAAATTTTTCATAATTTCCTAGATTTGAAGCAATTTATGGTGGAAAGTTTTCAAATGAACACGCTGTATACATATATGTATGTATATGCATGTATGTATATGCATGTATGTATATGTATATCTCCATATCTCCAAGAAGCACAAGTGAAAGCAAAGCAAGTTCAATATTTCTGTACGTACAGGAACACAAGTACGAATTTATGACTCTTGATTTATTTACCAGCACACATTTTTAGCTAGTGCTTCGGTTATTATATAGAAAGCTACGCAATGCTCTTCTTCTCTTCTAAATGCTTATTGGATAATATTAAACTTTAATGCGTAGTACATACTTCAAAGACTTCATGACTGATTAAAGACTGATTACATTGTACATAAACATGTTTGCTTTAAAAAACAATCATCAATGAAGGTACCATCTCTTTAGATTTTAAATGTAGCGTGGCACTTCTACAGATAAAATAAATACATAACTTTCCTTTTAGGTATATTGCGTGAAATAAATATATAAAATGATCATGTATTAAAATCTCTCCTCCGCTTTTGTACGTTATTGACCTTGATGGAAACTACATCAACTTGAACAATGCTTTAGGCGGTCACGTAGTAACACATATCTCTCGGTGGACTTGAAATTTCGCGGACTAGACCACGGAATGAATCACGAAAAACCATAAACAGATAAGCAATCTTCTGTGGTCGGACACAATGACCGCACAACGACTTATTGATCCGAACAATTCGGAACAGTTACGTCGTAAAGAGATGTACAACACGTAGATCATATTTCTCGCCAAGGCAGAACAGCAGTAACCTCTTCGCTTATCTCTTCCGCTAGCGTATATGTATGTTATTTATACGGACAGCACGTGTATTATAAAGAGACATGCAGAAGGAACAGCACGACGAGCCAATTATAAGCTAGTCAGTTGGATATATCTTGCTTTGCGTTTGTTGGTACTTGTACATGCGCAAATATACCCTATCGTCAAAAAGTTTTAATCATATACATATACATATGTATGTATACACATTTTCTACTTTTTGAATATACATATATTATTTTAAAACTATTGCGATGCATGCAGAGGGCTATTGATCAAATACATTCTATCAACCTAAAATTTTTAGTGTTTCCGTAATTCCACCGAGATGGTCAGTTACTGACATTTGTATGAAGTCAGTAGAAAATTGTATATGCTTTGACCATAAATTAATATCAATTATAGGTAACTACATGTTTTACATATTTGCTTTTACAAACTTAATAGTAATAATTAAAAAGAAAAATATGTTAACGTTATCTGTTAAAACAAATAAAATAAGCCTGATATAGATTTCCGGGAACTAAGCCACCATTTTCAGTACTACTTAAAACAGTTATCTTAAATATCACATCGTTGAAATACGTGTGTATTTAAACGTATGTACGCTTTAATTTATTGAAATTTCATAATATAAATGAATAGCACAAACTACTGCAACGACTGAAGTTATAATATTCACTGGACACAATACATAACTATAGCTTGATGATGCAATTGCAAGACATTGACGACTTCCACGGACCACGTTTCAATTATGAGGAATCTGGGATTTTGAACGCGTCATAGTAGTGTAATATCTGCTCTATGTAAAGTACTACAAAAATGACTCACCACGACAGCATTTAGTTTTGTTGTGTATCTAGTACTATTAACTATTTAATAAGGAATTAGTACTAACTACTAACTAACCATGTTTTGCGATACAAATCTTATTTTTAATAATTTGTGGCCACTTTTAAATGCTCGCTTCTGCCCTTTGCTCTGTGACGTTGAGTTTAGACTTTGTGGCAGATCAAGCTCTTTAACATTTCAGCTTTTTCTTGTCGGACCAAGAAACTCTCTGTCAACTTACAATCAAGCATTCTCTTGTTGTAATATACATAAGTACCGGATGGCCAACTAAGAATGCAAAGTGCTGTATCTCGTAAATTATTCGTCCGAGAGACTTGCGGAAAAAAAGTATACGACTAAAGTGGACAAAAGAAGACCGTGGAAAATATTGTCAGATTTCCAAAATGGTCGCCATTTTTTTGAGAATTTTGCAATTCTCTGTTATTATATCGAAAAGCGCGCTCTGGTGGCATCACCAACAATTAGACATATCATAGGTAAGATGTGTTTGATGGAACAACAAATGCTTTTTCCAAGGAGACCAAGTTTGTTAAAATCCGTTCAGGCGTTTAGGAGTTACAGCTGTTTATTTAAAAAAACCTCGAGTCATTCGAGTCGATGTTTCGATCAGAGGAAGACGTGTTGTGCGTTCTCCGGTGCCTACAGTCATTTATACATATTAATACTCATTTTTCACGATGGTCCTAACGCGAGCAGAAAAAGAAGAGTTTATTGAGCTCATTAATAATACATTGAAAAGCTACTTGTCTAGTTGCGAGTTAGACAAAAAAATCTCTACATTCGAAATTCTATCAGAAAAGATCGAGCTCTCGCTAAATACCTTAACTCAAAATTATGAAGCGAAAATCGCAAATTTGGAGAAAGAAAACATCAAATTACATGCTCGTATGAATGAACTTGAACAGTATTCCCGCCGTAATTCCATCCGCCTCTACGGGGTTAAGGAATCACCCGACGAAGATGTTTATAGCAAAGTAATAGAGGTTTTCAATGGGATAAACGTTAACGCTGCTGGCCACATTGACCGATGTCATCGGGTCGGTAAGAAAACGACTGAAAAACAAGACAACGGACAAAAAAGTGCTCGTGCAAGAAAGGAAAATATTCGTTGCATTATTATTAAATTCACATCTTATCTCAAACGTCATGAGGTATTTAAAAATAAAAGACTTTTCAAGAATTCTGGGTTTTCGATTGTGGAGGATCTTACTTCTACTAATTACACACTATTTAAAAAAGCCAGAAATAAGTTTGGATTCCGCAACGTTTGGACACACGACGGATTAATATATGTCAACTACAAGAAAGAACGTTTGATTCTTCGTTCGCCCGCAGACCTGGATAAGTTGAACTCAGATGGGCCAGGAGGATCGTGCTAAATAGTAACGTACTACTTCATTCGTATTTTGCTTTTATACACTATTGCTTATTAACTTTGCATCAACTTATTTGCACTACACACTTCATTTATTATTGATATCGCTTGTTCTTGTTAGATTACTTTGCTTTGCTTGCTTTCATTAATTATTGATATTTATCTTCTTATTTATTTTGTTTTTTTTTACATTATTATTTATCTATTCCTTTGCATATCTGCTGCGTTTATATATTTTTGTTATTTTATGATAATTTAATGCCTTACTTTAGCTGTAGATGATTTTATTTAGTTTATCGCACATTAACGCACGCTCCATTATATCGGGTCTGGATATATTTAGAGATTATTTTTCTACTAATAGCTACGATGTTATTGGTGTGACGGAGACGTGGTTGACGCCGGGGGTGGTGGATGAGGCTGTGGCTTTGGACGGTTATGCTTTGGTGCGTCTTGATAGGGATGATGGTAGAAGAGGAGGAGGTGTTGCACTCTACATTAAAAATAAATTTGCATATACACGGCTTACCGTTACGAAAGTTTACGCCGGTTTTGAATATCTTTTGGTAAGAATAACCGTGAATGGCATAGGTGTCACGGTGGGTGTTGTATATAGGCCTCCTTCATCTGACACTACTTTGTTTATTGAATCATTCGAAAATCTGCTGTCCGATATAATTGTTGATACTGATGAAATAGTAATTTTAGGTGATTTCAATATTAATTTGTTGGACTTGCATAACAAGCATTGCTCTCTTTTTCATAATATGTGTGATACTTTAGGTATCAAGCAGATTATTAATGATCCTACTCGTGAATCTGCCTCATCATCGTCCTTAATCGATCTAATCTTACTTTTCTCAAGGTTGGACGTTCATGCCTGCGGAGTAAAACACGAATTAACAATATCGGATCACTTTTTAACTTACGTTCAGCTTAAATTATCATTACCTGTTCATCGACCACACTATCATACATTCAGAGATTTTTACAACTTTGATAGTGATAGCTTTGCAGTGGATCTACAATCGCTACCGTGGCATTATATATACTTTGCTCATGATATCAACGAAAAATTATATTTTTTCAATGCTTTTCTGATGGAACTTTTTGATACACATGCTCCCTTTAAAACTGTTTGCTTCCGTAAGGTAAAAGCTCCGTGGCTTACGGAAAATGTGCGGCTGATGATGACTTTGCGCGACAAAGCATTAAAGGAGGCTAGATTGAAAAGAACAAAAGGTTCTTTTGATTACTACAAGCAATTACGAAATTACACCACTTCCGCTATTAGACGTGAGAAGCGTGCTTACTTACGCTTCATCGCTGAAGCAAACGATTCTCGCCGTCTGTGGCGTAACCTTCAATCGCTTAATGTATACTGTAAAAAAACTCGCACTGATATTCCTTTGAAACTATCAAATGTTGAGAACCTAAATGATCACTTCGTTAATGCTATTCCTGACCTCACTACTGACGATGTATTGCTAAATTTTTACAGTGACAATGTGTCTGTCAATGCTCTTTTCCATTTTACATTGGTTTCTTCTACTGAAGTCGAGTCGCTATTATTTTCTATTAAATCTCAGTCGGTGGGGTCTGATGGCATTTCATTAAAAATGTTAAAGTTGTGCTGTCCATATTTGCTACCAACCATTACCCATATTATTAATACATGCTTGCTGGAAAACGTTTTTCCAGATTGTTGGAAAATGAGTGTGGTAATCCCGTTGGCAAAAAATACTTCTCCGACAAGTTATAACGATTTAAGACCAATTTCTATTCTGCCCTTGTTGTCGAAAATTTTGGAAAAGATAATCGATAAACAAATCAGGACATTCTTGGAGAGTAATCATATTCTGCCGCCTGAACAGTCGGGGTTCCGCTCTGGTTATGGTTGCGCCTCTGCTCTAGCTCATGTGACTGATGACATATTTAGGGCCATTGATAATGATAAGATCACTGTGTTGGTGCTGCTGGATTACAGTAAAGCATTTGACACGCTTAACCATGGTATGCTACTTTCCATCCTACACTATATTGGTTTCTCCTGGAAATCGGTTGATTTTTTCAGAGCTTACTTATCGGGACGTAGTCAGAGCGTTTGCTTAAATGGCCAGATGTCATCGTTGCGTTCTATCGTCTCTGGCGTACCCCAGGGAAGTGTGTTAGGGCCGCTGCTTTATAGTATTTATTCATTCAACATTATCAAATGTCTGAATCACTGCACCTACCATCTATATGCTGATGATACCCAGCTGTATCACTCGTTTGCTCTTTCTGATGTACACAATGCAGTGCAGAATATTAATGCTGACTTACAATCTATAGCTCTCGTGTCCTCACATCATTCTTTGTTGATAAATCCTGGTAAGTCGTCGGTGTTGGTATTTGGGAGAGCTTCGTCTAGGGCCGCCGCCCTTCCACATATTCAAATTACATTGAATAATATTCCGCTGTCTATTTCTGAGTGCTCGCGCAATTTGGGGCTTTACCTTGATACACAGCTACGGTTCAAGAAGCACATCTCTCAATTAATCCGATCGGCTTATCACAAGCTGAAAATTCTTTATGGTAGCAGAGAGTGCTTGTGTCGAGATGTAAGAATACTATTGTGCGAGTCTCTTGTCCTGTCCCAATTCAATTTCTGCATTAATGTATACTACCCATGTTTGGATGCGGTTGACAGATTGCGCATACAGCGAGTGCAAAATGCATGCCTGAGATTCATATACGGGATTCGGCGCTTTGAACACATATCTCACACACTAAAATGGGCTAATTGGCTTGATATGACAACTAGAGCAAATTTTCTCGCCACTACATTCTATTACAAGGTCATCCACTTCAAGAAACCCACGTATCTCCACCGTAAAATATTATTCAGGACTGACGTTCATAGTGTGAATGTGCGATCTAAGGGTTTGCTCACGCCTCCCTCTCATCACCTGGAACTCTTTAAACGATCTTACTCGTACTGCATTGCCAAACTTTATAATGCAATTCCTGTTTTCCTGAGGGGGTTAAGTCCGCCATCATTCGCCACTAAACTTAAAAAATATTATCTGTCTTTCTGATCCGATATAGTGGATGCGTACCAACTTACAACTGCAACTATTTTTTGTTTTATTTTTCTCTAAGCTTGTGTGTATTGTGACTCGAATTTGGTTTTAGTTTTGTTAATTTAGTTTAATTCAATTATCTTTTTTATGGTTCGGGAGTCAGAGCAGCTGCTCGTTTTGTTTGCAGCTGATCCCGTACCTTTTGGCGATATTGTTATTAGGTACAATTTTTAATTTTTTTTGTTAATTATGTTGTAGATATTTTATCGCCAATAAACAAATATTATTATTATTATTATTATTAATTACGTCCCACCACTTTATTTTAATAGATAGGTACGTCAAAAAGTATTAAACAAACATTACTCGAGTAAAGCTAAACTTTAAAAAGCACATATTTTTTGGTAATATTTACTAGGCGAACTTCATTCAAAAATCACTTTAAATATTTAAAATGACGGTTACGTCCCCTGGCGGCCATCTTGGAAATGTGCCAATATTTTCCACGATCTTCTTTTGGTCACTTTAGTAATATGTATTTTTTTCGCAAGTCTCTCGGACGAATAGTTTACGAGATACAGCACTTTGCATTCTTAGCTGGCCACCCTGTAGACACGATTTTTGTCTATGAAACGTATTTCTGAAGTAGTAGTGTGTATTCTTATATTTCGAAGCTTCAACAGTTGTCAGTCTGTCGTCTATATTTATATTAGCAATGTCATTTCCAGAAATGCGTTTCTAAATTAACAAATATTTATCTTCATGTTTTACAGTAACCAATAAGGGTTTAAAGATATTTCCTGTTCTTTATCGCAGATATTGAGATCTGCTTGTGTTAAATAACTGGAACGCAGATTTATATGTCCACAAAACTTAGCGTCATTAATTATTTTCTTAGTAAAATATTCAATTTCTTCAATCACAAAATGTTGAAAGAACTGAACTTTATTACAAATAATGGATTCTACGTATGCTAACAAAAGCCGAATAAGCCTGCTATACCCATTGTGCTGATGTACTTACGACGTTTTTCTCTGGAAATACATACATGAAGGACATTTTGACTACTGCATAAACAGCAAACATTTTAGCTGGAAGCACACTTATTTTTTTATTATTTCATATTACGATAACACAGCTTGTTATTTCTAAATCACAACTTAGTTTATGACAAACAGTGGCCAAAACCACAAACGTGCAAAATCTGTCTCCACTTTATAAATGGAAGCTTGAACAACTACTGCTGTATGTTACATTTGAAAAAACACTACCAAGGTGTACACATATGCATGTTATCTGAAAGTCAACCTGCAGTAAAAGTTCTAAAGCTGACTTGGGAGTGTCTAGTTGTCCTCAAAGCTGTGGCAGAAAGGAACACAGTAACTCTGACATGAGTGACAGACCACGAGGCTCGGTCTCGAATCATTGGATTAGAACCATGTGGTCTTACCGAAAGCCACGTAGGAGCTCATTTGCAGTAGTGGGACACTGATCAAAAATTCTCACCCAGGCTCAAGTTTCGAAAACTAAAACATTCAAATAAGTATATCACTTGTTCAGCCACTATGGCTAAATACCTACTGAATTTTATTTACTGGCCGTGGCTCTGTAAGGTTTTACTTCAAGAATGTAAGCAGGGTGACTAGCGATATACGTCTGTCGATTTTGTTCCAAACACAGCGTAATATATCATGTGCGACTGCATGAGGTTAGCCAGATACAAGCACCACCACCTGGGGCAGCAGTACTTAGAAGTCGCCCTATGTCAGAACCAACGCCCCAAGGTGAACCTAAACTTCTTCAAAAGTTTTGAGATCAATAAGGTCCAAAAAATTAGGAGTGTTCAAAATAGATCTCATTGATCACAGTTATGAGAGGCAGTCAAAGTTGTCAAAGCCTGATTAATCCAGCACTAATCTATCTGCCCATAAAAGTTGACTCCACTCCTTATCTCGCCATGATCTGCCATGATTAATGTTCTAAAGTTCAATATAAAATATTCAATTTCTACAATTGTGAAAAGTTGAAGGCGCTTAACTTAAACGTGTTGTTCTACGAGTGCTATATGTGTACATACGAATGCCCAGAAGAACACAAAATTTTGTCAATAAAAATTAATGGTCTGTTGGAGTTCCAAAAATATGCATAAAAAATTGAGTGTTTACTACATACATCTATTCTGCAAATGTACTTTTTATTACATTAAAAAATGTCTAGTAGTTATATCAGCGTGCATCGTGAACTATTGCTATGCAGAATAGTGTATCTTTAAATAAGTGTATATTATGTACCTATATATAATATACATGAGACCATGTATCGATGTTATTTAAAGAAATGCTGTACAACAGTTTGATCATTATGATGTGATAATGATGAACAGGAAGTAAGATATATTTACTGCTTGAAGACTGCGAGTGGGTCTCCCGAAAAAATTGATTCCAACAATGCCGCACAGCTGTTCGAAAATAAATCACACATACACTCGTACATAATTTCACTTAGATGTGTAGAATAACGCGGTATATTTTGGGACATTTACTTGAACGTTAAATACAAGGCACTACTGTAACTATGATACGGTGATGACTTTATTTGGCATGAGGTAATCATCTGTCGCCATCTTCCATAATTCACTATGCTCCAGTATTAATGCGGATCATTAACACTTTTTTGTGTTGCAGAGCTTTGAACTGTTATCGCAATTTAGTTACTGTTAAATATGAGGTTGATTTGTGGAGTACAATTTTTTGTTTTATCGTATTTAAGAGTTTTATGACAAGAAGATTAACATTAAATTGTGGTGACACATTAAATAAAATATAGAAAAAAATGACCGCTAAACTTCAAATTTATTTTGTTATTTTCTCGATTTATCAGACTATCAGCGTAATATTCTGTCTGGTTTGTTAGTAAATGAATGCCAATATATTTTCTGTTCTGTTCTTCAACAACACTTCATTTGGCAGTGCAAATTATCTACTTAATGTTCGTATCAGTTTAAACTTCTAACTGGGATGTAAAAGTTTCCTATTAGAATTAAAATCTAATGCTAAAATGGTAATGATAGTATGATCAGCACCATTAGCGAGAAGTCTGAAAAATTTTGCCTGAAGGACTTAATTGTCCCAAAATTATCTTAAGAATGTTGATAAAGATTAAAAAGAGCCAGTCACTAAAATTTTTATATAGGAAATGTAATCGTTAGTTATATGACACTCCTTGACTACTATGCAAGCTCTAGACGTATATTGTGGTATAAAATATATAATACAGTTGTAAGAGTGAGTTTTGAATTTTAAATATTCAAGATGACAATGTTTAATTTTTAATCTACTTTCACAATAATTGCATATTTGGGTTGCTTTGGAAACCAGATTCCACTTTTGTGTAATTATATAAATTATTAAAATGAGGCAGTATAACTGTAAATTGTCTTATATTAATTATGTTAAAAATTATATTAAGAACATTATCTGATGTCAGATGATACATACATCAGTAAATAAAATACATATAAAATTAGTATATGTATTTTTATGACCTATTTGTACTTAGGTTATTTTCCTGATATTTTTTCCACTTCTAGGTCAATTACAACACTCTAATTCGAATAAAGATCAAATTTATTCCAAAACCTTACGATATAATTTCGTTTTGGTTACAACTTCGTCAGTGCAATGAGTTCTCCATTATCTGCTGCAATAGCAAATTTAGTAATGGAGGATCTTGAGCAAGATTCTTTAAGTAAACTAAATTGTCATGTTGAATTTTACAGCGGTATGTAGATGATTGCATATGTTGCATACCGTTAGGTAAGCTCTGGACTAGGTTTTTTGCCATGTTTTTCCCTAGTCCTTGAACAAAATTGTTAGAGCTTGACAAAAGAATAAATTGATAAGGATCATTATTCTTATGATTATAAATTTACATTTTCAAATTATTTTAAATTGTCTACTATACTGTAAACATAATCCTATATATCACTGAATTTCTTTGTTTGTAGATAATTTTGTTGATAGGCATGGCTAGTTATTTATTTATTATTTGACACGAATTAAATGTGTGTGTGGAAAAGAATATCAGGAAAATAAGATAACATAAAATTTATATGGACGCTACTATAAAAGCTATATTTCATATTATTTTTTCTTATTATGTATATACAAATTACTTTAGAAATTATGTTCGGGGAGCTATCCATGTAACTGATAACCTGATATTTGTTTAATTACTATTTCAACTAAAAGCTATACTTTCCAAAATGTTGTATTGTAATTTAATCTAAACATTTGCGATGTAACGTTATTGGGATGTGATTTTGCATGTAAATTAGCAACAGTAATATTTTTACGCATTTACATAATTTTATTGTAGCAATTAAATGATGCAGTATTTTGGTCTACGTAATGAGAGGTATAATTATAACAGACTGTAAAGCTTCAACATGTTGGCAATTATCCAACGGAAGACTTCTATGGAAAAGTAAACCACAGAACGTTGAAACATTTTGCTCAAGTAAAAGCTCAGCCCAAGGCGCACAGTTTTAAGTTTCCTAATGAAAGAATGATCTTCCAATTTAATATGTTGTCCAAATAATATTTCCATTGATACATTTATTTAGTTTGAGGATATTTGATGTTAGTAAATAAAACTATTCACACAAAAGCTTATCTGCAAATAATAATGAGTAGGTTACAATTTATAACCACATTATTAATAATTTCGTAATCTATACTATTAAACCGTTTAAAGATGTAGCGACCATTTCAAAACATTACAATAATTGTGTGTGGAGGGTTTGATCATATTTACGAATAACAAGAAAATGACGGGTGAAAGTAAAGCTATAAGCAAATGAATGCAAGCAGAGCTTAATAGACAAAAAACATATTGAGCATAGCTTATTTTAAAATTATATTTCGTATTATATTATAATGTTGCGCTGTATTGAATCAACGGATGATGTAAGAAGATATAAGTAAAAAAGTTTATGAAAGTTCATCGAAGAATCACGCTAAACAAACAGAATGTATCAATCTAATAAAGCAAACCAAATAGGTATGATATTAAATTAATTCGTGTTAATTACGTTAGCGGTGGAATCCTTCTAGCCAACAAAGTGTCATCACTAACAGAGTTAAAATTTTGTTTGATCAATAAACAGAGGGTGACAAAACGTGCAGAAGTGGTTATAACATACACTGAACCAGGGCTTTTATAAATGCTTTCAGATGACACTTGAAATGCCCCTTTGGAAGAGTAGAGAATCTCACTACTTTGTAAAACGCTTGTGCATTTCCTAGTGCGTTGCTTTTAAAATATTCTACCAAAGCCTTGTTTGCCCCTGGTTACTAATTTCATTCCTCAGCATGGGAATGGGAACCGCCTTTATAAACCCTCTGTCGGGTGCAATATAAGTCCTCACATCAACGGACGTTTAATAGATGCAACGAATTGAAGATGGTTGAATGTGTCTGTATTGACAAAACTGTTACGTCAAATTAATTTGTATATACATACATATACATGTGTACATGAATATATATACTTTTCCACGTAACACGTTCGTTAGCAGTTTTCTGTGTTAACGTCTTAGGACAGTTCTGAAAATGTCTAGCGCGTAATGTTGCTACTTGGTGAGTTAAAATAAAATGTTTGCACTCATGAACCACTTCCGATTATACCGAAAATCATAACCAACTTTGATATTTCAAATCGAATGTCATATTTTTTATTGCTTTTTCAGATTTCTTATGAGGTGTTATAACATTTTGTAGTAAGGTTCCTCATGTCAAAAATCAACCGTTTTTGAATTATTTTGATTTTTGTAAAATTTCTTGCTTTTTCAAATGATCTTTTAAAATCGCATATCTAAGCCGTGAATAAACCGAATTGTTTCATATTTCTGCTGAAGGCGGCAAAAGGTAGAAGACACTGTTTAACGTCTAAACAGTTAATAAATCTCTTACAGGCTGTCCTGAATTTAATGATTATTTAAGTAATTTTCAAATAAGGAGACATCGATTTTTTTTAAATGGAACACCCTGTATGTGAATACACCATACTAAAAATAAGCAGATAAATATTTTGCATCGAACAGCTGTAGGTGTTCCTCTGTCTATCTGCCATAGATTTAGAATTATTAATGATTATTCTCTAATTTGAGCATTACCAAGAAAAATTGTGGTAGTAAGCCATGAAAAGTAAATCTGATCTGTCAAAATTGTCACAAACTTTATTTCGTGTTTAGGTGATTTTAAGTTGTTCACAAATATGCAGGAAGAATTAAATATTTATTCTAATTCTAATAGAGATATTTCGAATTTATTTTATATTCATGGTGAGTCTCTTCAAATTAATGGAAGAACATGTCGAGTTTTTAATGAAAGATACCCATATTTACCACTAACGAATAAAGCTAAATTCAAACGAATAGAATGAAATTTTATTCGTTTTGGTATTCAAGTCATGAAAACAGTTCCAAAACCGATTACGGGCGATGAAGGTAATGAAATTGTTGTTTTGGGATATTTTCATGCGTATCCAACATGTTCTGTAGCGCCAGCGTCTGCAGATTGAGGGATATCATGTACATACATCGATACATAGGATTTTAAAGAAAAATAAAAAGCATCCTTATTCTTTTCAATCGGTTCAGGCTTTTCGTCCAGGGGATCAAGATAGAAGAATCCAGTTTTGTGAGTTCATTCTAACGAAAACACAAGAAGATCCCAATTTTCTATCTATGTAAAATTATCTGGTCGGATGAGTCGAAATGTAGCCGTGAAGGGATTATTAATAGAAGAAATTGTCATCATTGGGAGCAACAAAATCCACATGCTGTTAGAGAAACAAATTTTCAAGACACTTTTAGTTTCAATGTTTTCGCAATAACTGTACACAAACGCGTTGCATACGAAATATATAATGAAAATTTTGCAAGCGTGAGTATCTACAACTGCTCAGAGAGGTACTAGTGCCATTTTTGAATAGCCTACCACGGAATCTGATACCGCAATGTTGGTTTGAAATGGATGGAGCGCCCGCTCATTCTTCGCAAGAAGTATATCGAGAAGTAACCCATATCTTTGAGGATAGGTGAATGATGAAATGAAGTTTACGCTTTCCCTGTGCAAAACAGAGAAGACCTTATAAACAGAGTACGGGACAGTTTTCAAAACTTGAACCCCGACAATGTAAGAAAAGCCACTACAGCAGAGTTACGAAGAAGAATTATGCTCTGCTTAGGTCGGAACGAGGATCATTTTTAACATTTATGAGCAACAAATTGGGAACGCATTGTTTAACTTTAATTTGCTATTTTTATTTAATTTTCTTTCTTGCTGATGTTGTTATTAATGTATAATTGTTATTTTGTTTAATGATGCAAATTAATACAATTTCTCTAATTCCAAAACTATTTAGAATTTATTTTCCAAGGCTCACTACTAATAATAACCGGCTGTGTAGCGCAGTGCCTAGCGCGCTCGCTTCACAGTCTGGGGGTATCGGGTTCGAATCCCGTGCGCTCTTTCTGAATTTGGTTTTCTGTAGTTTCCCAAATTCCACGGCAAATGCGGAAAGATAACATCTTAAGTCGGTCTACAGCCGCAGGCGTAATAATAACTCATGGCCAGCCGATGCCCCCTGTAATTGGCACAAGCTGTTGGGGGATGCTAAGGCATGAATTATTATTATTATTATTATTATTATAATGTTCAATTTAAAAAAATAATTGCCAATAACTCTAAAACTATGACAGATAAACATAGGGACACCTACAGCTGTTCGATGCATAATATTTATCTACTTAGTATGGTGTATTCATATACAAGGTGTTCCATTAAAAAAAAATCGATTTTTCCTTATTTGAGAATTACTTAAATAATCATTAAATTCGGAACACCCTGTAAGAGATTTATTAACTGTTTAGACGTTAAACAGTCTATTCTACCTTTCGCCGCCTCTAGCATAAATATGAAGCAATTCGGTTCATTCACGGCTTAGATGTGTGATTTTAAAAGGTCCTTTGAAAAAGATAAAATTTTCACAAAAATCAAAATAATTCAAAAACGGTTAATTTTTGACATAAGGAAACTAAATATAAAATGTTATAACACCTCATAAGGAATCTAAAAAAGTAATAAAAAATATGACATTCGATTTGAAATATCAAAGTTGGTTACGATTTCCGGTATAACCGGAAGTGGTTCATTAGTATAAACATTTTATTTTGACTCACCAAGTAGCAACATTACGCTCTACCAATTTTCAGAGCTGCCCTAAGACGTTAACACAGAAAACGTCTAACGAACGGGTTACGTGAACAACCCTGCATATATGTATAATGATAAAATAAGAACTTCTGATCAGGCGTGAGGATAAATATTTCAATGGTCATATCGCTAAATGTTCAATATTTTGCATTCAAAAACTGGTAATGAATGATTTTATAACAACCGAATACTTCCTGAACGCCAGCGAATTGATAGCTAATTATTATTTGATACCACCAGTCTTATTGGTGGGAAATTTCGTTTTCTGTAGTTTTCCAAATTCCACGGCAAATGCGGAAAGATAGCATCTTAAGTCGGTCTACATAGGCGTAATAATAACTCATGGCCAGCCGATGTCCCCTGTAATTGGCGCAAGCTGTTGGGAAATGCTAAGGCGTGAACTATTATTACTATTATTATTATTATTATTGCATAAAGCTACACCGCCAGAAGCAATGCATCTAATGTGTACAATTCTAACTAAAACTCTTATACAGTAACCATTCAACTACAACTTAGCAATATACAATATCTTGCACCATAATGCACAGATATGGAAAGGAAAGACTCAAAATTACACTAATCGTGAAATATAATCAAAAAATGAACGGGTGCATCTGAGAGATGCATTACGCTCGACGGACGGTTAAGTTAAATAATTAGATTTCAAATTTCACCTTGTCTATGTTTGGTGTGCTTAAAAAACTATTTTGTTCTTGAATATCCTAGCGACAGTTAAGGACACCTACAAGAACAAAATAATCTGCAGACTGTAACGGGACCACGCATAATGCCTACAGCTATTTACCTATGCGCATTCTCTAATACGATTGTTCAACTTTAAACTTGACTTTTTAACTGGCACTCTACATTTTTATATTTTTTTAGCCTACTGTTGCAAAGCTCTGTGTACTAGTACTCATGAGCTAGTAGGTTACGTTTTAACAATTAGAAAGTATGCATTATTCTTTCGCCTAACGAGCTTGTTGTCTTACAGTGACGAAACGAAGTGTCCTTCAGCAGCGAGTTTTCATATTTATCTCGTAGACCTCCTAGTAATTATATTGTTAGACTTCAATCGGTCACTAGTATCAGAAGTAGATATGAGAGAATATTGGCAGCAATTGCCAATTAATTGCAGTACATTATCCCACTTCTCTTGATTACACTCTGCATGAAGGATTGCTGGAATATCTCCAAAGTTTTACTGTCTATATGTATTTATATTCCTCTAATTATTACTTCAAATCTTTTCTAGTCATAGTTTGGAATGTGGTTCATAAAAATTGTTAAAAGTTGAAAACTAGCAATGCATTTCCCTAAAAAATAGAAAATTGCTTGAATCATTTATAAACTATTACACGAACAAAATTCTTTAAGCTAATGATAAGAAAACATCTCGCTGTAAGTACCTATCTATATTTTAAACGAGATCAAGGATAATTCTCTAGAATATTAAATACAACTAAATATCGTATTCTACCTACTAATGTATCTTCTGATATCTAGAATAATAAAAAAACTATAAAAGCCCTCACCGTCGGCAACAAGTGTTGTTAACAAGCTCATAACGAGATGATGAAAACACAGATAAAAGTTGTTGTCTCATTATATTCACCATTATGGTAATTTTATTGGTTTTGCAATTCACATTTCACTATGTCATTGGCAAACCCACTAACATGCATTTGTTTACTTACTGCTCGTAACCTTGAACTTGCCGTGGCGTTATTCACGTTTCCGGTACTTTACTATCCTCCACATACATTGAAGTCATTCACGTCGACGCCAATTTATTTTAAAGAGTCATTTGCGTCTTCGGTAGAATTTATGTCATGTTTCGGTCGAAATAAGACTTGCCATAGTACTTCATTAGTATGTCAGAACTAAATGCCCGGCTTAAGTATAATTTTATTTTACCTTTACAACGAATAAATTTATGAAAATTGCATTAAAAAATAATTCAAGGAGAGAATTCATCTCGATTTTAACTCGGAGAACGTAAAATCAAAAAAGAAATATATACATATGTATCACGTATGTACCTTTAACACATTTAGGTGATGTTTCTTCCGCGATATCTGTTGTAGAGGAAGCTAAAAAGCGTAAAATATTATATTTTGAAAATAATTAGACTAACCACGACGAGAGAAAGTATTTATTAGGAAGTCCAAACCTACTTGAACTTTTTTGTTAGATATTAATAGCTACCCCCATTTAAAAAAATGTCGGAGCCCAAATACATTGACAAATTATACTTTTAGAAAGTTAGGTTCAACGAACTTATTAAAAAAGTTTGAATCAAAATTTTATCTACTGTGATATATTTTTAAGATTTGAGAGCAAAAGTAATGACGGACTTAACAAAATACATTACGAGAGGCGTTCAAATATAAAGAATAAGTATATTTTGGAAACATCATGCGAAAATAAGTTTTATTTTATTTTACCTCCGCAGCGCGTTACTAGTGTCTGCATTATTTTAAAATTTCAATTTATAAATTTACTCAAGTGTTGACTCCGACTTGTTGTTGTATAATGTTGTTTTAATTGATGTTTCTTAATGAAATGCGGAAATTCATAATTTTTGAAAAACGAAATAGTGCGCAAATGTAGCGATCTACCAATCTTTATTTACTATTCCGAAAAGATTCAGAGAAGATCAAAAGCAAATAATACATATGTAGATAGATACATACACGGAAGAACTTTTTCAGTATTATATGAAATGTACACAACATGCTTTTCTTTAATATTAGCTATAGGGAATTGCTAAGCAAATAGAATGAAATGTGCTGTACACTGCTGGAAATGGTTGATGAGCATACAGCATATAATCTGAACGCGAGGTTCTAGCGCAATGAAATTTGGTGTAGAAGTAAAACTAAACTAGTATAACTTACAGTATAAATTTTAATACATAGATATTTTCTCCAATTTTAGGTCAAATCAAACTCTGTTCTATTAAGAATCAATTTATTTGGAATTTGAATATTTGATTTGACCTAAAAGTGGAAAAAATATCTGGAACATAGATAAATAGTTAACCGTTGGCAGTATGTGCACATTTTGTTTTTATCACTAGAAGATGCTTACCGTCCAAAAGGTCGATAAATTGGACCCCAGCAAAATATTCAAAAAGTCGTACAATTTCAAGAAATTGAAATTAATTTTTTCACTAAATCCACGTGTGACAACTACAGAAGAAATGTTTTGACAAAACTGCTATTAAAGAGGTTTTAGGGGATTATAGAACAAAGTAGTAATGCGATGCATTCAGAAATTTGCGAATTATAAATCCGTGGGCATAATGTTGAAACTTTTCTAGTAATTTAACCTGAGAAAAAAGTCTCCTTTCATTGATTAAATAATTAAATTGGTAACTGACTAGTACGACAATGACAAAAAAGAGAATCATTTTTAAAAATAGTTAATTCTACCAAAGCTAATCTTCCACGGAGAGATATTTTCTAGTTTTTCACTATAGCACTATGTAGTAATTTGTATCACTAATTAAGTGAAACTGTATATCAAATTTGGCAAACCTTATTGAGCATATTATAAAATATGACTTTCTAGTATGTACTTAATTACTGTAATGTATGTATGTATATTATTACAATTTTTTCTCTGTTAAAGAATATAGGATTACGTTAATTCTTTAACAGAAGTTTAATTGAAGATAGATTCTTTTCATAAAATTTAAAATTAGTCGGATTAATGCTCAGAATCTCATTGATATTTTTTAATGCGGTGGATGTAGCTGCAGCGGTTTCCCTAGTTGTATTACTTGGCGGACTGCCGTTTCATTTTTCGTTGTATATTTTAGTGAATGTAATACGTTTCATGAATTTGTGTTGTAGTATTTCAACCATAATACCAATTTAACCAGATGCGTCACAAGCATCACACAATTAATATCATATTACGTAGAAAATACGCTTTCAAGATTGTTATTTCATTATTCATCACTGAATTTGCACAGGGTATAAGAGAGTCATTAAATTTGTTTTGTATTTCAATCTGTAAAGCAAATCGGTACAATTATGATATAAACTTGAAAGTATGCGGTAAAAAGAATTTATCCAGCTGTTACTTAATTTCAACCTAATTTCTCATTTGTCACCATGATTTGAAAACGAATTGTGTAGGTAGGAGTCACATGTATACGGCTAGCAAGCATAATATACGTACATTATCGTCGCACGATAAAATGCGAAGTATTTAAAGACGTAAGCTAGCCACTTAATTCACTCATTTAGACGGTATAAACACCCTATAACAGTCTATCTTTAGTCTTTATAAACCGGTGTTTGGTGAATTTCAGCATGAGTGTTCAGTCACGTTTTCTGATTATTTTCGGCTGTATTGTAATTCAATAAATCACGCTTCGTACAAATGACAAACCGTATATGTACGTGTATGAATTTGTTGTACTTTACATTTGCGAAATTTTACGAGTATCTTAAAAATGAGGTCGCTCGAAACACTACGGATAATTAAATATAGAAAGTGGTAAACCTTTGTCACATCCCTTTTGATTTTCAATATCTTTCAAGCTTCTTAGACTTCCGCGTAACCAAGCGTTTCCTGAAACAAAGGAACAGATAATTAACATAAGTACGAATACATTTCATCGTAGATTGGTAGCATGTTCAGCAGGTTGTTACGTTTATATGTTGCTGACTTGAAATAAGTCTTTCATTGTATATTACGATTGATTTGAGTGTTGGTCGAAACATTTGCGAAACTAGTTAGCGGTCTAAAGTAACGTATAAACGTCACTACACGGAGAAAAATTTATAGTATTTATAAGTATAAATATACTGCATTTTAGTATAATTTATTGCTATATATAGGACAGCAACATAGCATACTAAATTTAACAATAAATTTATTCCTGGAAATTAAGTACCTATTATACTTCAATTTACTATATTTTATAGTAACTTTAAGTAAATTGCTTGTACTACAATTAACAATAATTTTATACAAAATCAAACGAAATATGTAGGTAGGTAGTACGTGGTGTTTATCGATGTTTTACCGCCAATATCAACCTTTTCACAAATACAAAGACCGCGTCATACTGCATCCCATTCTTTTTACGTACGAGCGCCTTAAAGCTTCTCTCTCTCATTTCATTAGTGTTCCAACGTGCATAAATTGAAACTACGTTTATTTAAAAACCAATATAAATACTTTTAAAAACCAATGAACTAGTTTTGCTAGATGTTGTAAATTATTTTTATTTAAAAATTTCATCAAATGTAGCAAACCTTTTGTTTTAATCTTAAAACATTTTGTTTTAAGATTTTGGGAACAAAATTGTTGTTGGCCATTAAACACAGTGTTCGTAATTTTAATACAATTTATACTATTCATAAGTATAAATTTCTAAATAAAATGTCTTGCTGTAACATTTTTCTCAGTGTAGTAAATACTGCAATTGTATGTCTCATATTATGTATTATTGCACAATATTGGATCAAGTTGCTTAAGAATCTACATATTTGAGCGAAAGAGAACTTCTTCTTTCATTTGGGTAACGAGAATATAATATAATGAGCATTAGTGTATTGATTTACCGAACAAGAAGGACGAAGTTAGTTACGAACCAGTTGTACAATGTGATAGTGGTGAATCTTCACCCCCCGCCAGCAAGTTTTCGTTGGGATAATATTAAATACATAGTGAGGGAAATACAACAATGCAATGTAATCGTTAGTGTTGTAAAATATATAAATAACATTTTCAAGTTAACGATTTATTATTATTAGTTATTATAGTGGATTTTATTAAATTTATTACTACTTATCTCCAAAGGAGACTCTTTCGTTAATTGGTATCAGTAGATAATATTTCGGTATCAAGCATAGGACTGCCCAATTCCTCATGACTTTACATGTGCTTTTATATCGAGTTAACCTATCTCTGTTTCACTAAAAAGTCTGTCAGATATAAGTTTTAACATACCCAAAATACGTTTTTTGTAAACTAATTAGATCAGAAAATAACAAATTGCCGCCTTTCATGAGTACAAATAAATATCTCTATTAATTATTCTGTAAACATTACATACATTGTGTATGTAACTAATGTAACTACATGTATGTAGCTAAGTTCTTATTGCTATTTACATCCTTCACAAACTTCCCGTTGAGATGTTGGATGTAGGGAATTGTCCTGTAGATTATCTTTTTCGGCTCTTCTCTAGTTGCGTTTGTGAAGTTGGTATTGAAAATAAAAAATCTTCTGTATAGTTAGACATACACTCAGCGAAATTTTTATAGTTCCTTATCATTTTGTAGTTACCCTATAAATATTTAGCAACTGTAATAGTTGGGAAATACCTAGACTTTTATTTTTGAACATAATGAAACGGCAGAAATATTATTTTGTAAATATCACACTTCTTAGGCAAGTAAGGGAATTACCTGTGATATAAACGTATAAATACGAGCGAAATTTGTATAGTTCCACAGTGTATAGTTCAAACATTGTATGAATTTAGGAATTGCCTGCCAATGGAAAAACGCGTCTGAAAAAGTTTATTTACTACTAAATATATATAATATTGAAGTACAGATATTAGTTAATAACAATGCCGAGAGGTAAACAGCTAACGGAGGATGAAAAAAAAAAATTGTTATAAAGAGATGGGGTGTTCAAAGCGAGTAACAGCCAATAAATTGAGACGATCCCATCACCTCATCAACAATTTTACAAGTTTAGGTAATTTCTACGGCAAATATCGTCCTAAAGGAACTAATCGAAAACTAACGCAGCACTTACGAGCACTTAGACAGCACTCATCGATATTTCCGTTAGCTTCTTCTGTTAGTTGTTGTTGTTGCACAACAAATCAAATGTGATTTAAATGTGCCAGTAGCTAAGAGATGTGTACAACAAATTTTATTCGGTCGTAAACGCTTTAGGTGGCAGAAAAAAGGTTGCAAATCCACCCTTAAAGAAGACTTATAAACAAGATAAGGTTGCCCTTACACAAAATCATATGAACTGAGATAATGAATGGAAGAACGTCATATTTTCCGACGAAAAGAAATTTAATTTGGACGGATCCGATGGCTTTAAATACTATTGGGACGATTTGCGTAAGAACACTGAAGTTACCATTAGTAGAAGTTTTGGTGGCGGCAGTGTAATGGTTTGAGCGGCTTTTGCCCGTAACAATCAAACTCCTATATGTTTTATTTTGACACGAATGAATTCTGAGTCTTATATAGAACTTCTAGAAACGGTTCTAATAATTTTGGTGAACAAATACCTTTGCAAGGCTGCATATTTCAGCAAGACAACGCAACTATCCATTCTTCCATACGATCCAAGGAGTGATTTCAACAAAAGGAAATCAACTTAATGGAATGGAAACAATTAAAAATCTTTGGGGAATATTGGCTAGGGACGTATATGCCAATAATCACCAATCCGAAAACATTAGAGAACTGAAATCTGCGATAACTAGATGTTGGAATGAGATTCCTGCTTCAACATTGACCAAGTTATTAGACAGTATGAAGAACCGGATTTTTTAAGTTGTTTTGAATAAAGAATCCAACACTCATTACTAAGTTTGTCAAAAATTAAAAAATTATGTTTTATATACTTTCAATAAAAACTGTAATATATTTTATTTTTTCATTGTGTTAACCTTTCTTTGCAATGAAGCTTTATCTTGTATACATAGTATGCCGGATAATTTAAGAAAACATTACATTCTGTTCAATAGTTAATGTGGAACTACAGAAATTTCGCTGAGTGTAGTTACGAATAATGTTATATAGATTATCCAGATCGTTTTGTAGGAATGGTTCATTACAAAGAGTATCTAAGAATACGACGTGCAATTATTTAATAAACCTCTATGTCTCTTATTTTCCTGATATTTGTTTCACTTTTAGGAATTAAATGTCAATTTTATTCCATTGACGAAGTTGTAACGAAAACCAAATTATATTGTAAAGGTTTTGGAATAAATTTGATCTTTATGCGAATTAGAGTGTTGTAATTGACCTAAAGGTCATACAAACACTTATATAAACTTGTATATTGTATACCTTCCAATGCTCTGAAAATTGTTTAATTTTATTCACTTTCCATCATTCCTTGGGTCATCTAATCACCGACTTAATAACGGTTCATTTTTGTAGTTAATGAATATTAACATATCGTACAATGCAATAATTTAATATTCTTAAGAGAAATATTCAGTCCGTCAGTTTGCTAAAAGTAAGTTTTGTAAAATTTATAGAAGCATCTGTTGTAGCAAATACTAAATTTCAAAATATTGTAAATTGATTTAATTATTGAAAAATGATGAAATGAAATTTACTGACAAATTAACCGATTCTTGGATATTTCCTTATATACATAATAACTAAAGGTCGGATAATATGCAGTTTGCATAAATTTGCATATGTGCATAATACATATATACATTTTGTATATTATTTGCATATTTTGTAGTGATTCGGCATATTTTAAGCAGCGGAGTTTTATTTATTTATTAAATCAAATTTATTACAGGATAGGCATTAGGTACTAAAAATATGTGGTGGATGTAACAAATAAAAGTTGAACAGCCGTCTTTAAATTAGAAATGGCATTCTATGAAGTCTTTTCTTGATACTTTTCTGATAGGCGCTTACTAAAAACTTACTACTGCTGAGCTATTCTCACACATCTAGACCAGGACAGATTTCAGGAAAAAGCGAATTTGCCTGAAAGTTCTAAATAAATACAAAAATACATTTTACCAGAAAATTAGGAGCACATGTGTCTCTTTGTTGCGATTTAAAGAAATTTATTCCCATAGTCGAAAGCAATCTTATTTTAAAGGTAATTTTACGTTAGTTTTTCGGGATGTAAACTTGTGGGTTGTGATACATAGGGTCAACTGCCCAATAAAAGAACGGTTAAGGAAATCTCTAGATATTATAATCGCGTATGTTGAGTCTAATTATTATTTCATCTTGTAACATTCTTTAGTGTGCTCGGAAACAATTGAGGAAACGTAAGAAAAAAGTATCATGCTTTAAAAATACATAGAAAATTAATTATTTAAAGAAATGTGATGATGTTGCAAATTTACCAATAAAAGAACGATATGTCCAGTAAATGAGCAACACGCGGCCAGTAAATGAACGGCACTCACAGTTGCACTTATTTGGTTATATGTAGCGATGACAACAATATTTTTACACAGCCAATGAATGAGAAATAATATAATAAGGAACAATTTTTAATGAAAAAATGATAAATACTTAAATTAATATTAGAAAATTATATATTTACTCGTTATAATCTAAATCTATAGGCAGGTTAATTGCGCAATTGAGCGCTTTTAATGGTATTCTTGTTTTCAGTACGTCTCGTGCTATCTTTTCCTGTTTCAATTTTATTTCTTCTTGTTTAATTTTGGCTTTTTCTTGTTTCTTATTTTCTCTTTCTTCTTTCAATAGTTTTTTCTTAATTTCAGTTTCTTCTTTTTTAATTTTCCTCTTCAAAATTTTATCTTGCTTTTCCAACACTTTCTTTTCTTTCATCTCCTTTTTTTTAATTTGGTGATTTCTAACCTTAGAACCTGTCATTACATATGGCAAATTTTGTTCTTTTTTTTTACCTTTACTCAATGCAGGTGATGGACAATTTCTACTTAACAGACATATATTTTATGAAATAATTAAATCAATTAAACAATCAGAAAATTCAACGCACACAGATTATAGAAACGTGTTCTTTCTTGAGGTTGAAGTTAGAAAACCGTGCCTATTTGAGAACACCGTGATTATGTAAAAAATATTACGTATTTTCTATCATTTTTATATTCAAATGATCACAAATTTAAATAGAAACTTGATATATATAGCTTACCAACTAGATTTTTTGTTGAATTGCTGTATTTTTACAAGACTTACACTGCTTGATGCACGCGTCTCTCATAAGCGACCACGAAATAAGCGAGTCACACTAACATGTCGAACTTTTATATTTTTATTTCGCGAACATTTAAACTTTTCGAAGAAAAAATTATAAGAAAGACAAAGCTAAAATATCATTCTTCCTTTAAAAACAAAAAACAGAGCATTTCACAATGTTTGTGATTTGCTGTAATAATTTTATTAACAAAACGTTCTTTAACTGGCCCTGTTCTTTTATAGGGCAGTTGACCCTATATAATTCCGAAAACAGCGACTCTGCCTGGATGGATTGCACCTTGTTCAGCATTGCATATGGATAGAGAAAAAGTAATTTGTGTAGAATGCAGCACGATTGTGAATAAAATTTACGTTTAATTTCTCTTATTAATCTATATAGGTTTTAAACGACGTAATGTACAGGGCGGCCAGCTAAGAATGCAAAGTGCTGTATCTCGTAAACTATTCGTCCGAGAGACTTGCGGAAAAAAAAGTAGTACTAAAGTGGACAAAAGAAGACCGTGGAAAATATTGTCAGATTTCCAAGATGGCCGCCAGAGGGCGTAACCGTCATTTTAAATTTTTAAAGTGATTTTTCACTGAAATCCATATGGTAAATGTTACTGAGAAATACGTGCCTTTTAAAGCTGAGTTTTAGTCGAGCAATTTTTGTTTAACATTTTTTGACGTATTTATTAAAATAAAGTGGTGAAAGGTAATTTGATGTTTTTTTAAATAAACAGATATAACTCCGAAACGGCTGAACGCATTTTAACAAACTTGCTCTCGTTGGAGAAAGCATTTATTGTTCCATCAAACCCATCTTACCTATGATTTCTCTAATTCTTGGTGACGCCGCTAGAGCGCGCTTTTTGATATAATAACAAAAAATTGCAAAATTCTATAAAAAATCAAATGCAATAATATGACTTTTTTTCCATAAAAATCTAGTGAAATGATACCTAAATAGGTTAGTGAAAACGGTATCTCGATATCTTATTCGTAGCTTGAAATATCGAAGAAAAAAAATTAGTTATATAATTTAAAAAAAACACTATTACATCGGTATATATTGCTGTTTATCTGTCATTTCTCAAGATTCAATGATAAAATTTCATAATTTAATCAATTTTAAATAATAAAAGTATTTTTAGTTAAAAAAAAATTAGAAAAAACGTGCAGGAGCATATTAAAAAAAAAGAATCGATTTTGAAGTAAAACTAATGCGTCCTTCAATGTTCGAACTGTCTTGCATTATACTCAATGCAGTGTTGGAGCCGCTCATGCATGGACATTGCAGCAGCTTCAATTTCTGCCCTTAACAGACTACAAATGTCCTCTTGTTCGAACCGCAACAATCACATCTATTGGAGTCTCCATATACTAATATAATAATAACAATATCGGCTTTATACTGTGTGGTATCCTGATTGGAACTATTATCTGCCCTATTTCTGCCTATGTGCCGTGTTTCTTGATTTTCTGGTAAACCAATTGCCAATTCTATTAAAAGATATGCACTTACAATTACAGCAATATATGTTTTTGCAACTAGACGGTTGCCCAGCACATTTCTGAAGAAATGTGTGAAAACATTTAGTTCTAAGATATTACCAGAGGTGGATTTGGCAAGTAACTATTTCCTTGCCCACTGTGATCGCCAGAATTCACCTGTTTTACTATTCTAACTTCTATTTATGAGGTCGGTTGAAAGATATTTTGTTTACCAAATTCCACTAATTGTCAGAGACGACATGAAAACAGTATAGCCTATTTGTAGCCCATCAAGAGCAGGAATTGAAGCTACTGTAATATCCATCTATGAATCGCATGCATCAATGCATTGAGTGTGATGCAAGACAGTTCGAACATTGAAAGACACATTAGCTTTGTTTCAAAATTGGTACTTTCTTCTGATTGTGCTCCAGCACAATTTTTCCAATTTTTTGAACTAAAAATACTTTTATTATTTAAAATTGATTAAATTATGAAATTTTATCATTGAATCTTGAAAAATGACAAATAAACAACAATATATACCGCCCAAAGGGTGCACTCGAGTAAAGAAATACCTCAACAGTTGCGTTTATTAAAGCCAACTACCTAGTTGAAATAAAAAACATATTTGAAAATTTATATGTATTTTGATGTTAAGGGAATGGTGGGAAACTCCGTGTTTTTTAAAATTTGTAAGTGTAATAGAAGAAAATGAGGGGTTCAAAAAGCTAAAAGATATTGCTAAAATCGTGTGTGGTGTCAGTAGAAAATATTAAGTTGTCAATAAACGATATTTCTAGTTTTAAATATGCTTCTATAGCAAGCGGGGACTTAGACCGAACCTTCTCAGTGTACAGGGTGTTTCATTAATTATTTGACACATTTTAACTGTAGATACTACGTGTCAAATAATGACAATTGACCAAAAATAGCCTTATTCAAAATCACGCCGTTTTCGAGATAAAGGTCTTCAAAATTCCAGATTTTTTTTTTATTATACCTGCATCATAATGTTAGTATCTCGAACGCATTTGCGTGCGAAATCGGACCATTAAAACACCGGGGTGTTTTAAAGTCGCCTAAGCAACAACAAGTTTACATATGATAGTAATGACCGTAAACAGACATTTATTGTTTCTTTTCCAAAGAAACTTTAATGGTACAATTATTATTGTTGAAACTTCTAACTCCAGATTAATTTCTCATATTCTTTATAATATGCGATTTTTTATTTTTGTAGAATTAATTTCAATTCGGCTTGCTCAGCTAACCATTCAACTTCCGAAGAAATCTCTTCACTCATATTGTCCATTCTAAATTCAAAAAAATTTACATTAAATGTCATAGTAATCACATAGCAACTAATCAACAATAATTGCTAACCGTTTGTATGTTCATTATTAAAAATTAGAACCACACGCTAGTTTGTAAAATGCACCAATCTTCTATTTTTTTTTGTTATTTTCCCACTGTAGTGCCGGTATAATAAAAAATAGAGTATAATATGCGTGTATAAGTGCCTTTAAACATGTCGCGCGTGCTTTAAAGGCTTACTTATACACTTATATTATAATATATTAATTTTCCATCTCGTTATGAAGGGTGAATATGCTGTTGACATAGGAAGTATTGAGAAATACTCGAAAAATTGTCTACCCAAATTTTTGCTGTTTAAACAATTGTTAGTTACAAATCCTTCCGAACTTTCTCGTTCTCGAAAATCAAGCATAATATGAAGTTTTTCAAGAGGGCCTTATTTTTAGCATTTAAACTGATCTATTAGCTGATACTAATTTTGTGCTTGTAAATCAAAAAACAAAAATTTCTATTAATGTTAACACAAGGGGATATATTTTTCTCTTTGCTGTAGTTATGCTAATTTCGGAAAATTCTAACATAAAAGCATCTAATAATACGAAATCGTCATGCCCAATTTTATTTTAATTGTACAAGTACATTAGCTTAAAGATGGAAAAAACGATTTTTTTCTGGAACTTTGAAGATGTTTATCTCGAAAATGGCGCGATTTTGAATAAGACTATTTTTGGTCAATGGTCATTATTGGACACGTAGTATCTCCAGTTCAAATATTTCCCATAATTAATGAAACACCCTGTATAAATACATGTTATCAGACAAGCACCACAATTTGTCTGTTGAAAATTCTGAGAAATATGTAATTGTAAATTGTTTTCATAGTTAATTATGGTGTAAAATGTTCTAAATAAACTTGTAGTAAACATAATAGAATTTTTGCTATAGTATTCTATTTTCTAGCATTACTCCTATTTTCTTATCTGCATATTTTTCGTAAGAAAGTGCATATTTGGCCCAAAACATCTGCATATTTATGAGCATATTTCCACTTTTCTTTTGCATATAATCCAGCCTTTAAATAATAACTATTGCATTGAGAAAGCCAATAAAGTTTCCAGTGGAATTGGCGTAGGTACATTACTATAGATATACAATGTAGATACAGTATTTATTCTTTTGTAGTACTGACACGCCAAAAGTGTTCTACTGTGAAACAATGGCATTGAATAGACTAGTTCTTTCTTCTTAGATCTTTACCGATACGTAATTCGTTATCCATTATAAGCCAAGCCACACGATTGTATGTTCTCCTTGACTAACATGAAATTTAGAAAGAAATAGAAAATGACAGGTTTGTCTGATTCGACTAGATTCGTATGGCGGAAATTCATGACGTATCAGCAAAGATCCAACGAAAGAAGTATATATTCATAGACAAACATCGAAAAAGAATCGGTTATTTTTACTAGGTATTAACTCTAATAATAGTAGTACTTTAGGTAGTACTTTAGGATTACATTATCTTAAATTCAATAAAATGTCTAGGTGCATAGCTTCAGGTGTAAGTGGTTAAGATTTCCAAACTATGATTGTACGTAACTCATATATTAGCAATAGACTTGCACATTTGTGAAATGAAGTAGTATTTCTATCACACGTAAATATGTACACCTTCCGTCAGAATTAATGTCGTCGTCTATAGCGCAGTGTTTATCAAAACTGCTCACCGTTTGACCAAGTATGTACGTCTTCGGTCGGCATCGGTTTCTGTAGGTAGGAGATTTATTGGGGTAATTTAAAACACCGGACAATTGTGTGGATCAGGTACGAGAATTGAAATTATGCGTTGAAAATGTATACATATTATACCGGTATAAATATATAAAAGGTTATTGTCATACATAGGTTACTTTAATTTGCAGATGTCATTTTAAAATACTGTTAATACAGAAAATTTAAATGCAACGGTTGAAAGTATCGTTTTTATCGCTTATTATATTATATATAAAGAGCAATTAATAATAAATATGGACATTTGTTAGAAAACTGCAGCTACACACTAAATTAGAAAGACTGTCAAGGTTACGAAATTTATTACACTTACAATTAGACACTACCATGCGGATATATGGATCATTATTCATCATTATTATTCGATTACATTAATTTTTTTAAATATTTTATAAATTAATAAATAATTTTTGAGTTTCTTTAACTTTTATTTTATTGTTGTCTCCAAGTAAGCATATCACTTTAAATAAATAATATAATGAAACCAAATATTGCTATTATCTTCTTACCAACAACAATTTTATTACAATGGTAGATAGTTATTGGTAAACATTTTTAAAATCGCCATCTAAACATTAATGATATTAACAAACTATCCCAATAATTTTTTTTTTGAGGCTATATATAGTAAATTTGCAAGGTAACTCTATTTTTCTCTATTCTCCCAACATTTTTAAAATAGGTTCCTTATCAACTTCATTTTTTCAAATAGTTTGCAATGCAAAGAAAGTTATCAATACAGCCTTATTTTTCATCTATACAACTACTTAATTACCTAAGGTTAAGCGTAAATATGACCTTGCCTATCACCTCCCTGCGAGAAAGCTATTTAAAGCATATTTAAATTTCGATATATACATTTTCAAGAAATAATTTCAATTCTCTTACTTGATCCACACAATTGCCCCCGGTGCTTTAAGTAGTACTACCCCAATAAATCACATGCCAACAAAAACCGATGCCGGCCGAACGCTTGCTTGGCCTGATGGTGAGTAGTTTTGATAAACATTGCGCTATAGACGACGACATTAATTCTGACGGAAAGTGTACTTACATACAAACATACATATATAAGATTTTGGCAAAAACAGAACAAGTTTTACGAGGGATTTATGTGAAACTTGAAGGACTTCAATAAATTATAATGCATAATGCAATTTACTGAATTAAGTCAGATGATACAGAGGAAAACTAATTATAAATCTACATACAGGTAGCTTAAGATATATTATATTTTATTTTCACGTCATTAAGCTTCAGAGGTAGAGCTCTATAGGCAATTACTAGAGCTAAGCGTTAAATTTGTTAGAGGAAATTGATCGTGTAATTTTCATAATTATGCATGTCATCTCAACATTATTACGTAACGTCTGACATCTGTTCGTGTCGGTGTATGGATACGCAAAATTAATTCGTAGATTAATTAACTTCTGTGGATGCTGGTTGAATATTGAATACATTCACATTCCCTCATTTTGCCAAAATTTTTTAACCACTTATGTATATTACTTAGCGTAACAATCGCTAAAGTTTTGTTTTTTTCTTTATTTCTAGTGTGTGCTGCTACTTTTACCGCGTTTACTGTATGTATTTGTGTTTGTAGAAGATTTACATCCACCGCATTATTAATACTACGAATTACATTAAGGTACACTTCACACGTGTCCACAAACATTTTTATAAGTGATCCATAGTGGCAGAGTGCGATTTATGTAATATTCATGTTTTTGTTATAATACCTATTTCACTAATACGTTTAACTAGTAATTGTGAAAACCTACACAATACTTCTGGAAATGTAAAAATGGACATATGCAGGCTGGCGCATTAGTGCGTGGAAACTCGGTATTAAAAAAATTATTGAAGAAACGTGCACGTATTCTTAAGCTTGATATCTTGAAATTAGTTGCACATACACAAGATGTTTTATAACTACGTGCCAGGGCTAACTTAAATTTTTTATAGGGAAAGCTATATTTTTCTTTGCATTTTTAAAATTCGCTTACGTTTGCGAGCCTCTTCATTCTTCATATAAGGTTTGCCCGAGCTATTACGAGTATTTCAAAAGTTATGATCCTTTTTACATTTAAAATAAGGTCTTCAGCAAGTTAGTTCCAGCAAGAAAAAGAATTACGACCTTATTCGCACCATTACATGGTTTAGCTGCGTTTTCTATTTTTGGTTCGATAATTGAACAAAAAGAAAATTTCTTGTGTATAAGGGCGGCAAAACTCGAGTTTTTAATCATTAAATTTAAATGGAATTCCCTATAGTTTTTATGACGTTTCAATAGATATTTATCTGCTCTTTCGTTTTTGTTAACCATTCCCAATACCTAACTCTTCGGGTTTAGAAGATATTTCAAATTTAAAATAAAAAACTGCTTTATTATCGCATAAACCGGAGTTAAATCTTTTGTTTTTTAGCAGTTAGTAGCAGTAGGTAGACGTCGACTATTATCTGGTGGCGTTGGCCGGCCATACATAGCAAGCATAGCATTTACAAAACTGTACTACTAACTATATACCGTGGCATTCGTACTACATTTAGTTATATGAAGAGTTGTTGAACGAAGATTTTTCCCGTAGTGTTGCATTTTGCAAAATGGCTGAAGAAGAAATCCATGATCGAATAGGTTTCGTTGAACCTCTAGTTTTTGGAGGTGAAGCAGCATTTCACAAAAATGCAAACGTGAATAAATACAATTTTCATTATTATTCTACCGACAATCCCCATATCACACACAAGACATAGCGAAACTAGGTAGTCTTTTGAACGTTTGGGGTGGCATAGTTGGAAATTACGTTATTGGATCACCTTTCTTTGAACGTCGACTAAATAGTCAAGTTCATTTGGACTTTCATCAGAACAGTTTACAACTACTAAGTATATTTGGAAACTGTATCTTTGAACATACGTCAAAGAATGTGATTCTTACACAATGGGGCTCCGATATATAACACTGCATTAAT
>SMLS01055773.1:0-10674 GCA_004785975.1 Popillia japonica
TTTTTAAATATTTGCACACGTCAACGTAAAATTTAGAAATATTAATGACAGATTGGTAGCTTGGCTATAGATACTTGATATTTTGGTTGGTTGTCTTAGAATAACTTATAGTAGCCTGTGCCTCAATCTGCCAATAATTGAGTAAAATTTAATTTACATAATTGATTCATCTTCTAACTAAATCCAAGCCTTTAATGTCTTTATTATTTATTGCTGGAATCAGACTTTGTAGACTATTGGTGGAAGCTTAGTAGAATATGAAATTTTGCATTAGACATTGAAATCTTATTGAATCTCACGCTCAGCACGATGATGTGTCCTCGCTTTTATTCTTTTTTTCTGTTCAATTGGAGCTTTTCTTTGAGTGTAAACATCAAACTCATAATATATGATTTCGTAAAAGTTTAGAGCGCCTGAACTTTTTCCCTGTTCTGAATGAGTGTGTGACGGCGATGGATGGAGGAACTCTTGCAAGGGTTTCGAGGTCGGAGAAGCAATTGGAGGAATCCAGACTTTAACTCTGTCGGCTTCTGCTGTCTGCAGCCAAATCAAAATGAAATTTTGTCTTTCATTCCAGATACTAAACAAACTATTTTTTTTTAATATTTGCAGGTCAATGTCATACCGGAAAACGCAAATCTACTTGCCCAAACCACTAACCCTAGTCGTCATTGACATTATCACCCTATTACCATACTACGAACTCTACTTCTTGCTAAAGAGTAAATCGCAAAGCTCAACGGAGGGTTTCGCCAAGGACTATCTCAGAATTAAAGTGATTGGTCGATTGACAACGGTGCTCCATTTCTTCCAATGCACGTATAACGAGCCCGGCTTGAACCATATCGTTTTGATTACCATAAAACAGATCATAATCTTCTTCCTTTACGCGATGTCAATCTCCAGCGCTTGGTATCGGTTATCGTTCGAGAGTAAGTCTAATTGGACGGCAACTTTGCAGTACCACCAATTCAATAATAACTCGATGTCCGCCTGGTTCATTCTATCGTTCAGCACCATCGGAAATTGCTTGGCGCATAATTATTCCGGTATGAATTATATAATTCCTATGTTTAAGATTTCGCATTAATTCCTTTACTTTTTATTTTAGGAATCATTCACTCTGCAACCTGGTACGAATCCTTAATATTAGCCGTGACCATGATAATCGGTTATCTCCTCCATATCATGATTTATTTCGCCGAAATGATCACGGCTTATATTAAAAACATCAGCGACCAATTCCAATTTTCGTATCGGCTTCAAGTAGTGATGAGGATGTTGGAGAATTGGAACGTGGATACGAACGTTAAGTCCCAAATCATAGACGCTTACAATATTCTATGGGACAAAAGAGCCGGACAGAGGAAGTTACCGGAACTATTCCATGTATTGCCGAGAACCTTGCAGAAACAGTGTTCGCTAGATTCGTTTTGGTATTTTATCAGGCATTCGAAATTATTGGAGAACATGGATCAGGCTTTTATTAGGAATCTGTCCTTGCATATGGAGTGCCATTATTTTATGCCTGGCGAGTATCTGTATCGATTGAACGAGATGAAAACTAGGATGGTTTATATCGTTTCCGGTGTCATTCAGGTAAATTTTAATTAGGTATCGTAAGTTTAATGTTAGAACGTTAGATGCAATAAATTCACCGCAATTGTGGTGAAGTGCCAAACTATGCAAATATGGCGTCGGTAGCCGCCATGTTTGCATATCGAGAAACGTCAAATGTGACAGAAATGTCAACCAAAAACAGCATCGAGAAGAACATTAAAGGGGAGTTCATAGCTCTCCGTTTGTCCGTTTGCGTTTGTACGTTGACCAATCACAGCACGTTATTTTTATGTGCTTCACAGTCTATCCGATAACGGATAAAGTTGACCGACGTTGAACTTTGTACGCGTCCGTTCATCCGTTTACGAAAAAAGTGAGGTTAAACCTGTCACAACAAAACAGTTAGCATAGGAAATTGATCTGTCATTAAACGTACGTTACCGACGCAACGCTATGAACCGCAAAAAAATGTTCATCCGTCAACGTGTCAACGCAAACGTACAAACGGATAGCTATGAACTAGCCCTTAGAGTCTTAACTAACTAACACAACCAAACATTTCAGATCTTGTCGCAAGAGGATCAAAACTCCCCTGTAATGTCCTTTTCCGGCGGCACCGTCTTAAGCGAAATATCTTCGCTGCTCCTCGCTTACAGCAACGTCAATATACGTTGCGCAAGTTACTGCGAAGTCCAAGTCCTAGATCTGCGGAAATTCAACAGATTCCTAACGAAGTATCCGGCGGAAAAGCGGTTGCTCCACGATCGACTTAAAAGGAGGTACCAGTTGGCCAGGAAGATGCAGAACCCGGAACTTTTAAAATTGAAACATAAAGAGCAGAAACGCACGTCCATAAAATGGATCAAGACCCAATGGCGGACTATAGCCATATTATCGAGAGGTTCGAAGAAATGTACGGAAGATAAGCAGAAATATGTAGTCCCACACCATGTCTCTAAATATCTTAATCTTTACGTTTTGACTGACGATGTAGAATTGAAAATTTCGGCGATCTGTTTGAATTCCCAGTGCCCGCTCGTTTTGGAACCGCACAGTAGTTTTCGCACCTATTTCGATTACTTAATACTGGTGTCTGCGATCGTGCAATGCGTCGTGATACCGTACCTGGCAGTTTTTCGCAAATCAATGACTATTAGAGAGAGGGGGTTGTTGTATATGCTGGACGTGATTTACGTCTGCGGATTATACGTCGAGTTTTCGACAGCTGTCAGAGAATCTGGCAGGTTAATTTCGAAGATACACGAGATCATAATATACAAGATTAAACAGAGGAATACTCTCATCGATATATTATCGACGATACCTTTCGAATTCTTCGGATTCTTAACGAGTACTGACACGCAGATTGAGGTGTTAATGCACATGAATAGGATACTAAAGGTGTACCGTCTATTTAGGTTGATATTACTGGCGGAGTTGAATGTTTGGCGCAGTTATATCAAGATACGCCTGATTAAGTTCACCCTCATCTTCATATTCTTCTTGTACTTCTTAAGCTGCTTGCACTATATGCAGACGTGTTATAAGACATGCCACAGAACCGGTTGGTATCATTATAACCGGTTCCTATTGCGTGTACTACGACCTAACGTAACCTACGACATACCACCGTTTATCGCCAGCTTCGATTTTATCTCCTCCATTCTGATTAATTTAACTTGGACCAGCAGTTTCCCTTACAACATCAACGACATTATAATCGAACATATTATCGTCATGCTCGGATATTTTCTCTTCAGTTTCTGCTTCGCCCAATTGGGGGCTTGCGCCGTGCTCCAATTGAGGGCCAAAAGTGAGTACCAGCTATATCTGACTGGATTGAAGCATTTCGTGCTGAGGAAGAGTATCCCACATAGCATGAGGAGTTTTATGTACACCATGATTCAGTGCCAGTGGCAATTTAACGATAGGTAAGTCCATTTTTTTTCTTGTACCCAAAGCAATACTCTTCTATTGTGAAAAGGCAGGAAATCTGCGGTCCTAAAGGAATCTTATCCGATCTCCCAAGCCATCTAACCGATAAAGTCTTCCTCAATCGTATAATCCGATGCATGAGGATGAATCCCTTCTTCATGCACTGCGATGACTCTACGATAACTATCATAGCGAAGCTGTCCAAATCCATAATCCTACCACCGGGAACTATAATAACTCGAGAAGATACATTTTGCACCGAATTATACTTCATAATTCGCGGTTATTGCAAAGCGGAATCGGAAATACCAACCGACAAATATCACCAAAACTACACCACCATGACGATCGGAGATTGTTTCCCCATCATGGAGATGCTGTTGGGGATTCGGACGTTCCTCAAGGTTACCGCCTTGACGTTCGTCGAATTGATATCGGTGCCGCACATAGAGTTCACAGTTCACCTGAAACGTTCTCTGGGCTTCTACGAAGATCTCCAGTATGTGCTGGAGGAGCACATGCGCGAATATCATATCGTGTTGACGAGACAGAAGGGTAGATTGCCGGCAATGATTTCTAAGATTAAGTCGGAAGGTGTCGGCGATTATTTCGTGTACGAGACTAACGAGGAGGTTGGCGTTAAGGATGATCGGACCTTCGAGAAGACCTTCAATCTTTTAGGTAAGTTTATGTTGTCAGTATAGTTAGGTCTAACAATAATTGAATAATGAGGGTGAAAATTAGGTTGTGCCCTTAGAAATTTCAATCAATTGGACTTCCTCCTTGGAGATTGCTGCTGATCATTATACCGACGCCATCTCTAAGGTTACTAGATCCTCGCGAGGAGGCGGAGAGTCTACTCTAACTCCATTCTTCAATGAGTCGATTTATGCCATTCAAAAAATTGTTTTACCACAAACTTGAATCGTTTGGAGAGTTTAATTCACCTTTTGAAAATTTTATTGGAATTTTCCGGCCGTAGGCCATCTATAGATGGCGCTGTCGGAAGTTTCGCTTCTAAAGCTGATAAAGTCTCTTTCAGATTAATACGATGGAATTATCAGCAGTACTGTTTTCCACCGGATTTATAATTTAAGGGTTTAAGGGTTAGATATACCCAAACATATCTTAGTAAACTATGGCTATGTCAATAGTGGTCACCTTTGAAATGTGCCCGAAGCGGCCAGAACGCGTTCAGTCAACGAATCGCACAAACACGTCAAACTCATAAATATTACTGTCATCATCAGACGAAACTACCGCTTCAACTACTGTCGAAAATTCTTTGTTAACTGATATTTTGCATTAATGAATAGGAAAAGCACAAAACAAATCCAAATTACAATTATATTATGGTTGTGGCGATTATAGGTTATGTTTGATGTTAGCCGTTCCTTAATTATCATATAAACTGCGTTCAGTGAGCAGTTAGTAACTTGGAGATTGCTGCTGATCATTATACCAACGCCATCTCTAAAGTTGCTAGGTCCTCACGAGGAAGAGGAGAGTCTACTCGATCTTATTTCTTTCGTGGAGGATAAGACGTTTGTCTTTTCGGAGCATCTTGCTTCCATTTTTGGCTACGTTGAGGCTTAGCCTGAATACAGTTCTTGACATCGTGGAATTAGTTTTTGACATTATTTTTGGCGTATACAATGATCTCCTTTCGATGGTGGCAAACGGTGCAAGCAAACGGATTCTTTGACATAAATCTTATGAGTCATCCCGGGTTAGCGATCTTTCCCCAATGTCTGGAAACACGCGAGTGGTTTTATGCTCCTAAGCAGAGCAAGATTTGAAACCAGCTTTCAGCTACTGATCGATAAGCTTGCGTCCAACTTTCCCAAACTGGAAGACGAGGTCATTTTGGATCGGCTAAAACACCCCATCATTAGGGTTATTATGCTTTTTCGAAAACTTATTTCCGACAATTACTATTTTCCTATTTTTATCGACTGATTTAATCCAGTTCTATCTTTTGGGTACGACTTTCTCTACCAAAATTTTTGGCTTCGATTTGACAACCATTAGTGTGGTGCCCCACAGAATTTTCTCTTGGGACCTTAATTATTTTTATCAGAAATCCAACACACATTGGGTTTGTAGGTATGGGTGGATGATATTTTGGAATGGTCAAAGCAGCAGAAAGTCATACTAAACGACCATCCTTGTATGTTGGGTGAGAGATATTCTTATATGTTTAAAAATCTGTTACTTACAACCAGGCTTCTTCAAACGTAGGTGTCAGGTCAGCTGTGTATAGGCTCCTCTGCTGAACATATTCTTTAAACTTAAAACTGAAGCTATTATGACTCGTTGAGATGGTGTAGAGTCCCTAACTCTTAGGTCCAAAGATTGAACGACCTCTAGAATCAGGTGCTGAAGACTATTTTTGACAGGAATCAGTCTAATATTTTATAGAGTAATTCCCAAATTTTCTGCCAGTGGAACCCTTAAATTTGAGTGCTTCTCCAATTCCTATACTCATACATCATCAATATTTCAATTTCTCTTCCACTAAAGTCACCATGCTTTAGCCACTCTAAGGTGAGTAGTGGTAGTAGTGGTATGTCTATCTCTTCATTTTTCCTTAATCTATTTCTCGCCGTTTGGACTGTTTTCTCAACCATGCCATTGGCCTCATGGTGGCCACCTTGCACAGAGTCGTTTAAACATATATGCCCCAAAAGGCTTTACCAGTCAGGCTGTTGAGTTGACACAGCCTATAAGTCGAAGCAAATTGCCATTTTTAGCCACTTTGTCAAACGGAGCCTTGGCTTTGGACGATAACTAATATCCGGAATGTCAACTGTCAAACGTGTTAATCAGCGAGCCAGCGCCGTCCAAAGCTGTGCCACTTTGTGGAATCGTTTAAACATATATGCCCCAAAAGGCATACCATCAGCCATAATTCGGGCATCCTTTTGAGGTGATACCTCATAGACCTACAGTCGGTGAATAAACAAATTCTCTTTTGTTGAACTTCAGTTTTGGTTGTCTCAGCCTAGTATAGTTTTGATCAGTCTCCCAACTGTTGATGAGCTTTTATGGGGTAAGGGTTCTGGTCCAACGGATTGGGACTCCGAATTTGATCTCGCAAAATCATTGGCAGTCTCATCACAGCTTCGACTCAAGGATAGTGATTCGTCAGTATAAACTGAGATTTATTTTGAGAGAATTTTTGAGGCGTGTACATGCTAGTAGAGCCTTTAGTGATGGTTGGCTGGCCGAGAAAATTGTTGCACTAAGTCGAAATGATACAATTATGTTTAAATTGCAGGAAAATGGAAATTTCTTCGACACATCATGCTAAAGAACACGTTCGTACCGACGAAACGCTTCTACATAACCTGGGAGATCATCAGATGTACTCTATCGCTAATGCAAGTCGTGTACGTCGTGTTCCTGATGAAATTCTTCCTAACCAACCGAATGCATCGTTCAATTGAAAGATGTTTCATCTTCATCGGATGCGTCGACTTCTATATCAGGATGCACACGGCCTATTATAACAAGGATGGCATACTGGTCACCCATCCACTGTACACCTCCTTAAATTACATCAGAACCTCCTTCCTCATGGACCTGTTATGCATTTTCCCGTTCAGCGAACTGAGACTGCACCACATGTTCGGTATGAATTATCGATACCATGTGCTGCTATTCATGGCTAATTCGACCAGACCCTGGATGTTCTATAGAATTTTCAACGGGATTACGTACTTGGAGGATCGATCCAAGGAAGGTAGAGCGATCCTGTTTCATATTCTGAAGTATGTGCTGCTGGTGTCTGTGATTCTCGGCGTGTTGGCTTCATTTCTTTTGTTATTGTCTTGTCTGGAGGAAACTGAGACGTCTGTGGTGGTATGCAGTAATGATTCGTGGTTGGAGGACCACACCGTATTGAAAGATATTCAATCGTACACCAACACTATAATTAGCTATTACATCGTGCTATCAATATACACGAGTTGCGTGGTTAGTTTGTATATTTTTAAGACTAAGGAGGAAATCGTCTTCATGATAACCATGGCTTTTATATTGTTTGCTGTCCGCTGGTTTGTACTGGCTAAGATTACCAGCTCCAGAGTGAGTTTCAATTACATATTTAGTAATGAGGATTAATCTTTTAATACTTTGTTTTTTTTTAGATCGGCGGTAATACCATGCTCGTCCATTACCAGCATAACATTAAAGTCCTATTGAAGTTCGTCCATCAAAATTACATCAGTAAAAGTGTGTCAAACGAAATCGTCGCCCATTACGAATACGTCTGGAAGAGGACGAAAGGATACACGTCCACGTCCATATTGAATTCGTTCCATCCTGTTCTAACGGCTGATTTTACTTATCATCTGTATTCGAGGGTTCTCAGACAGTGCGAGATATTTAAAGGAATCGAAGCGAACGTATTAAGGCATATAAGTATATCGTTCGAGGAGTTGCACTACAAGAAGGACGCTAGTATAATACGTTGTAACGATGTTGGGAGCACCATTTACATAGTTTATACAGGTTAGTTAGTTTAGGTATTATACCTATGTATGTACAGGGTGGGCAAATAAGCGAGGTAAGCGGCTGTATCTCAGAAACTAATGGTCGTAGAAAGGTACGTAAAAAAAATTTATAGGTAAAGTGGGCAAGGGAAAATGCTGGAAATTATTTTCAAGTTTCCAAGATGGCTGCCAGTGGGCGTTTCCACCATCTTGAATTACATAAAGTTACGTTTCTCGCGATTTTTTCCAATGAATGTAACAAAAAAGTATTTGCGTTTTAATGTTAACTTAAAGTCAAACATTTTTTGTAAAAACCATTTTTCTCTATCTTTCGAAATAAAGTGGTGGGGGGTATTTGAATGTTGTTTTAAATAAATGCCTGTAACTTCGAAACGGCTTAATGGATTTGGATAAAAATGGTATCATTGAAAAGAGCATTTCTTGGGCTTTTAGGTTTCTCGTAATCATGACAGTTGTGACCTACACGGCCGCCGATAGAGGGCGTTATTCGATATTATAACCAAAATATTGGATTTTCTCAAAAAATTTAAATGCGATGATATGACTTTTTTAGACTAGATAATAGACAAATGACCAATCAATAAGCCTACGCAAGTCGCATCTTAAAATCTTTTTCCTAACTCAAATTATTAAAAAAAATACTAAACCAGGAAAATTCACATATCCCATTTAAAAATGCATCGCTTGCTTTCGATAAGAAAGCAAATAGTAGGTCATGGACACGACAATCGCCTAACAAAAATATTGCCAATTAACGTCAAACTTTTGTCATACGCAGCCCAATATTGTTGATTGCGTATAATTTGAGTACTTTTTTATCAAAATGCCTTTCACAAATAATGAAGCCGTTGACATGATTGCGATTTATTTCGAGTGTTTTCAAAATGCAGCTATAGCTGCAAGACAGTACGCGACACGGTATCCAGATCGCCGTCATTACGGCAGAAGAATGTTTCCGCGCTTGGTACAGCGATTACGCGATACTGGAAGTTTTCGTCGTCCTAAGCGTCGCAGGCGTCGCAATGGAAGGACCGAAGCAAACATTATCAACGTCTTGGCTTACATAGCATTTGATAAACATGTAGGAACTATTAGAACATTGTCTCTAGACTTGGGAATAGCACGAACAACTGTTAGAAATATTTTGAAAGATTATAACTAAGTAATTCCAAGTGTGTATCTAAGCACATACTCTCAAATACACAATTCAGTGTTATTCTGATTATATTATTTTTACGCATATGTTGTTTTTTACTTTTAGATTACATCCTTACCACATAATCTTACACCAGGCGCTAAATGAACACGATTTCGATAATAGATTAAATTATTGTCAATGGATGCTAGGCATGCTTGAGGAAAACAGAAATTTCTTAACGGAAATTCTCTGGACCGACGAGGCTACCTTTAGTAGTGATGGTAAAGTAAACCGTCATAACATGCATTATTGGTCCGCTGAAAATCCGCATTGGTTAGGAGAAGTGCAGCACCAAGGACGCTGGAGTCTAAATGTGTGGTGCGGTATCATTGGGGACAGAATTATTGGACCTTATTTTTTTGATCAAGCTTTAACTGGTAACCGCTTCTTAGAGTTTTTGATCAACGACTTGCCAATTTTGTTGGAAGATGTTAGATGGTTGTCCGGCACATTATTCAATTAATGTCCGAAACCATATTGACGGGTCCTTTCCAGAACGCTGGATAGGAAGGGGAAGCCTATTTCCTTGGCCGGCAAGATCTCCCGACTTGACATGTCTTGATTTCTACTTGTGGGGACGCCTAAAAGACGTTGTTTTTCAAACTCCACCAACAACACGAATGGATATGGAAAACAGAATTCGAAACTCAATTCGTCAATTATCAGCAGCAGAAATCGAGGCTGCGGTTCTGTCGACTCAAGAAAGACTGGAACAATGTTTGGAATATGACGGAAGGCAATTTGAACACAGAAGGCATTAATCTTTTTTCAAAATCGGTCCTTTTCAGGATCACAACTTTATTTAAAAGGAAAATCGTTTACAAATACGAAAACGTGTGACTTAAAATCACAGCACTAACTAAACTGACATTTCTTGTGAATATTTTAGAGAGGAGTTTGTCTTTTATTTCCATGGCCTACTACTTGCCTTCTTATCGAAAGCAAGCGATGCATTTTTAAATGGGGATATATGAATTTTCCTAGTTTAATATTTTTTTTAATAATTTGAGTTAGGAAAAAGATATTAAGATGCGGCTTGCGCAGGCTTATTGGTTGGTCATTTGTCTATTTTCTAGTCTAAAAAAAGTCATATCATCGCATTTAAATTTTTTGAGAAAATCCAATATTTTTGTTATAATATCGAATAACGCCCTCTATCGGCGGCCGTGTAGGTCACAACTGTCATGATTACGAGAAACCTAAAAGCCCAAGAAATGCTCTTTTCAATGATACCATATTTATCCAAATCCATTAAGCCGTTTCGAAGTTACAGGCATTTATTTAAAACAACATTCAAATACCCCCCACCACTTTATTTCGAAAGATAGAGAAAAATTGTTTTTACAAAAAATGTTTGACTTTAAGTTAACATTAAAACGCAAATACTTTTTTGTTACATTCATTGGAAAAAATCGCGAGAAACGTAACTTTATGTAATTCAAGATGGTGGAAACGCCCACTGGC
>ML216783.1:1633-20864 GCA_004785975.1 Popillia japonica
AACAGGGAATGTAGCAGATATCGAATCACTTACAGAGAATCATATTGAAGACACCAAAAAAGGACCAAGTAAGCTCATAAAGCAAACGAACCAAAAATATGTTGGAAAAAGTACGATAGAGGGAGGTGGTGGCTAGAAGATCATAGCTTATCTGTCTCTCCCTCTTTTTGGCTGTCTCTTTTTTTCTCGCTGTTTCTGAAACGAATCATGAATTTTTGCAGAACAGGGAATGTAGGAGATATCGACTCACCTACAGAGCATCATATTGAAGAAACCAGTAGTGAGATAAAACCTGACACAAAGCCTCAAAGATGGAAATGTCCCCAAACTAGATTTGATTCCACCAGAAGCAATCAAAATGTTGTCTAACTGCTCATTAAATCTGATGAATAGTTTGAAACTGCCAGTTTTTGGATTGATGGAAAATGTCGAAAACAATTTCATCTTCTCAGAACCAGAAAACTCAACAGCCGTGATGAAAACAATAGAGGACCAAGACTACTACAAGCCAGGAACAACACCCTGCGGATTGGCATGGAAAATGGGACATGGAAGAAGTGGAAGCATATTGGACAAAATGCCTGAAAGGGTGCTCAAAATTTGAGCAGTCCTCTTGTAGTTCCTAGTAAGGAAAGGTGTTAGTGATTAATGCTGTGGTCGACTAGTCACAGTTGAGGTTATCACCTTCAAGTCTTCAATATGTATGAGTTTTAGTAGCACATTTTTTTTATTTCCAGCCACCATTTGTTTCGATTTTTTTTCCCCCAACAACATAGGGAGTACCACTTAAACACCCATCCACATCTTAACGCTTACCAATCTCTTTACCAGTCGTTTCTCCAGTTCTATTCTTATCTAAACGAACAATATTAGTATCTGGAGCGTGAATCCGACACTTCCCCTCGCGCGCCATCCACGACTCCTTTTCCTTCTCGATCGGATATCTCGCTGTGTGCAAAATACGAGCGAAAATCGCGTCTTTCATGTCCTCAACGGAGTACAGATGTTAAACGGTGATACAGCGATGAACGTAAAACAAATACTCGCTGTGAGATTTATGCGCTTAATAGAAAAGGCATTTGCAAAACAAAATACCGCTAGATAGTTGATAGGTGAAGGTAACCTCAACGATGCTTCAAGCACTTACAGCCGTCTTTGTCTAGCTTCTTCAATTAATTAAAATATACCAATTTTCTACGGACGTCAGGAGGAATTCAATCGCGTGCTGATTAACACCAGGAATCATAAAAAGCCAATTCCGAAGACTTAAGAAATCCGTTAACATTCTTCGCCGCAGTAGCGATAATTTAATTTGTTCTCCTTTTTAAAGACAATTCCCTTATTTCAGATCTCCCTGCGACAAGAGTTACGCACCCCCCATCACCGCCTTCGTAACCGCAGATTCCGACATGTTTCAGGTATTAAGGAACCGGTGCCTGTAAGAGATGGAAAAAGTTGCACACGCAACGTACTAAATTTTTCCAGCCGGTAGCCCAGAGTAAAGCGGGATAGTTCAGTTAAATGGCTGAAAAATTGTAGGTATCTATTGTTAACAGCGCCAAATTAGATAGCTCATTAAATAGATAGTTTTACGACTTTACTGCATATTTTGCTTAACTCAAGAGTTTTCAAAATTTATGACAAAAAATAAATAAAAGTTTTTCGAAAATTTCGGAAATTGTCTGCCCTGCAAAACCAATTTCTTTTACTTTTCTTCGATTTATAAAAGGGGAACAAAATTCGTCAACCCCTCGGGCAGTTTGTTGATAATTTTTTAAATTAATCTCTCGCTTAATTCTTCAAAAAATTTGGAAAACACTGACATTGAAAATTTTGGTTTTTTTAATTTCTAAAACCAAAATTTTTAAATCCAAAACTTTAAAACCTTTACTGGCCTTTTTCTAGCTTCCAAAATTAAAAAAACCTTAAAAAAAAATAAGTTTTTGCAGTATTTTTTGCTCATTTACAACAAAAATTTTATATTAACTCAAAATTTATGACAAAAGACTAAAATTTTACCAGTCTTGACAGGTTGTTTTTTAAGTAGGTATTTAAAGTCTTTCCAGAACAACTTTTGACAAAAGAATATAATTTTGTTGCAATTGTTTTTCAAAAATTACCATATTTTCTAGTTCTCAAAATCTGACCGCGAGAGGAGCAGGAGATGCCTAAGGAGATAACTTTTTGGATCGGCTTGCCAAAATTTCGAAAAACAATTCGCGATTGAATAGCTTTCAAACCCAAAATTTCGAAAAAATTGACATTCAAAATTATTTTGTTTAATTTTTTCAAACTTATGACTACAAATAAATGTTTATCAAGCCTTCGGTCAATGTTTCGAAAATTTCGAAACAATTTAGTTTCCCAATTTTTTTAGATTAAAATTTTACCAGGCCTCAGCTCAGTTTTTGGGAAATTTCGAAAATTTAAAATTTTAAAAGCTGTTCTAGTATAAAATTTGACCGGCTCCCATCCAATCTCCACTTTGGATCGACTTGTCAAAATTTCGAAAAACCATTCGCGGTTGGATAGCTTTCAAAACCAAAATTTCGAGGAAAATTGACATTCAAAATTATTTTTTTTAATTTTTTTAAACTTATGACTACAAATAAATGTTTATCAAGCCTTCGGTTAATGTTTCGAAAATTTCGGAAAAAATTAGTTTCGCAATTTTTCTAGATTAAAATTTTAGCAGGCCTTAGCTCAGTTTTTGGGAAATTTCGAAAATTTAAAATTTTAAAACTTTTCTAGCATCTTCCTACTACTAGATGTGACGTACAAAAAATTATGACAAAATAATATTTTACTCATAGCTCGACCAGTTTTTTGAAAATTTCAAAGTTTGTTGAAATGTTTAAAATTCGAAATTTTAAATCTTTTTTGTATATTCTACTTAACTTAAAAGTTTTTCTCAGCCCCTCCGCAGTTTGCTGAAAATTTTGTAAATTAATCCCTGGTTTAATTTTGCAAAAAATAAAACTAACTATTTTTTTAAAGTTTTTGTAGTATTTTCTGGTCATTTAGAACGAAAATTTTATATAATTCAAAATTTATGAGAAAAGAAAAAATTTTACCAGTTTAGATCTTGACCAGTTTCTTTTTTTTAAGTATTCAATCTTTTCAGAATTACAACTTTTAAAAAAATAATAAAATTTTGTTTCAATTGTTTTTCAAAAATTATAATATTTAAACATTTTTACATTTTCTTCGATTTATAAAAGGGAAACAAAATTTCTCAACCCCTCGGCCAATTTGTTGAAAATTTTGTAAATTAATCCTGGTTTTTGTGTAATTTTCAAAACCAAGTTTTTTAAGTTCAAAACTTTAAAACCTTTACTGTCTTTTCTTCTAGCTTCCAAAACTAAGGAAACCTAAAAAAAATATAGTTTTTGTAGTATTTGCTGATCATTTACAACAAAAATTTATGGTAACTCAAAATTTATGACAAAATTTACCAGTCTTGACCAGTTTTTTTAAAGTAGGTATTTAAAGTCTTTCCAGAACAACTTTTGACAAAAGAATACAATTTTGTTGCAATTGTTTTTCAAAAATTACAATATTTAAAAACTCCTTTTCTAGTTTTCAAGATCAGGCTGCGAGAAGAGATGTAGGGGGTTGGCCAAATTTTATTCTTTCGTAATAACTAAAATAAAATCTTTTTTGTATATTCTGTTTAATAGATTTCAAAATTTATTAAAAAAAAAATAATAATAAAACGTTACTAGCCCCCTCTGCCTAGATTTTCGAAAATTTCAAAAAAATTGCGAACATCTAAATTCCAAAAATGTTATCTAGTAGTCTTTTTCTAGCTTTCAAAACCAAGACAGAATAAAATTTCCTAACCCCCCTGTTTGTTGAGAATTTCGTAAAAAAGTCCCCTCCCCCCTCCTGCCTAATTTTTTAAAAATTGCGAAACAAGTTGACACTCAAAATTTCAAGTTTTTCTTCAATTTTTAAAACCAAAATTTGATGAACACTTTTGACAAAACAATAAGATTTTCCCAACTCCCGCCCAGTTTATCAAGATCTGGTCACGAGAGAGGGGCGGAGGGTTGGTAAAATTTTGTATGCGTCCCCACTACTCACCATCTAATTTGACGTTTACAGTATTTAATCGACACGAGGATTACAACAGAGTAGATCAGCCATTTAACTAAATCGTACCGCTTTTTTTATTTATTTACACACACGTAACATGCATCGAATCGATTTCTTAGACTGCAGTTCTCTTTGATGGTCGAAAAGGGAGTAGCGGGCAGTAGCTCAAAATACAGCAATGCCATAAAAGCGAAGTATGTGTCTCATTAACTGTACGCCCAGTAATTACCTCGCTGTCATATCTGAAAGTATTTTTATGTGCGCGGATTTTTTTCCCATTCGATCGCCAAATAGGTAATACGCAATCGTAAATATGCCCGGTGCGTACCGGCGCAGAGAGACTTACTGGTTCTTTACTTTTTCAGCTTTTAGATTTCGGATGCCAAAAGGAGGTATTGAATGGGATTTGTAGAAGGTGGAGAAAGTCGTAAACGCGCATACCTGCCTTAAATGGCTCACGCTAAAACGTTTCAGGCTCTACAGTTATCCACTACAGTTTTCCAATCAAAATTGCATATTCCGAACCGATTCGATACTGTTAGATAATGACCTACGTGTTGTATTAATCACCTCGAACTGTAGTATCGTATTTCACCACCCGGTTTTATTAGTAAGACAATTAATATCACGCGATTTTCGCGTCAGAGATAATCAGAATTCCTCAAGAACTCAAACTGTTTGAGTGTTGAATTAAAGTAATAGTGCTTCGGGAAGATCTCGGAACCTCATCCGGCCGTTCCAGTTCACATAGGAGTTCACGTGTAAGCCTGGCTCGAAGATTAATGATTCGTCGCGAGCATTATCGAGTAATGGTTTCTATTTTCATTATATCAATTAACGCTAACAAAACACACCTAGATCTTGCATATTTCGATACAATTAATCTGATAGCTTCTTTTTTTTGTCAATGTTGTTTTGTTTTATTTTAGTAGCAACATTGTTCGTGTTAGATATATCTACCACGGCTCCAGATCATTTATTATGCAATGATGGAGTTACTCAGGCCATTTCTCAATGTGTAACAGGGATTTGTAGTGTAATGTTGGTGTTGCTCGGTATTAGATAAATTGAATGTATGAAAAACGGTGACAAACCATTTCTCCGCTGATTTACCTATTTATTCCGAAAAAAAATAAAATTAATGGGGCGTGAAAGCCTCTATTATAGGTGCGCGAGAAGTGGAAATCGTCAATATTGGGTCAATGTTCAGGAATACTTTGCTTAGAAGGTGATCCAACCCCACACCAGTAATTATGATGATGTTAGACTAAAAAAGTACAGTGGCGGTAAATGCAAATCGGACACTTTTCCGTTTTTGTGCGGTTTGTATTTACATGGGGATCTCCCTTTTTTCGAAAGATAGAGGTTTCGTTAAATGAAATAAAATTGTCCTGAGGTAAAATGGTATTGGATCCCATAAAAAAACTTTGAATATTCAACGTGATTCAGATGCTGTGACAAAAAAAGTGAATTTCTGAGTTTTCAATTTTATTAACTAATTCATCTACTTTAAGAGGAACTAGAATTTGATTTGCACATTCTTGAGACACTTCTTTGATAGGAATCTAGTGATTTATTCTAAAATAAAAAGAATTGACGGGGGTAAAAGCCTCTATAATAGTTGCGTGGGAAGTGGAAATCGTCAATATTGGGCCAATGTTCAGGAATACTTTGCTTAGAAGGTGATCCAACCCCACACCAGTAATTATAATGATGTTAGACTAAAAAAGTACAGTGGCGGTAAATGAAAATCGGACACTTTTCCGTTTTTGTGCGGTTTGTATTTACATGGTGATCTCCCTTATTACGAAAGATGACATTTGGTTAAATGAGATAAAATTCTCCTGAGGTAAAATCGTATTGGACTCCATAAAAAAACTTTGGATATTCAACGTGGTTCAGATGCTGTGACAAAAAAAATGAATTTTTGGTTTTCGATTTTATTAAGTAACTCATCTACTTTAAGAGGAACTTGAATTTGATTTGCACTTTCTTGAGACATAAACGTGGATGTGGCAACCAGATGCGCGCAAACGAAACCTTCCTGACCAAATACATCTCGCACTCGATTATCGTAATGTATGTGCGGATACTTATTCTAAACGTTTATAGGAGAACAATACAATGAGGCACCGGTTACACTTATAGCTGCGAAATTTCCATTTATACCGTTTCAGTACCGCAGTATCGTCGTATTACAATTGCAAAAACGCTCGCTGACAATCTGAAGCGATGCTAATACCGCGAGCGAAATATATACGAGATGCGAGGTTAAACGGCGACACTAAACGGACACAAAATGTCGCATCTACGTTAGCGGATAGCGAAGCAAACTCAGTCCAGTCTTATCGTAGAATTTATTATAATAACAAGAGGTTCGAGAATATCGTGCGATAATCTGTTGTGAGGAAATTCTTCTGCGTTTTATGTCATAATGCGTCTGTTCATTGTGCTGCTTCAACTTCCGGGTGAAATTAAAATGAATTAAACAGAACTGGAAATCGAGAAGTTCGAGACATTTAAGAGGACTATTAAATCGGAGCTGGATTTTGGCATTTTTTCGGCTCATTAAGACGGTTAACGAGGACGACGTGTTCGTGCACGTTACACACACAGACGACCACATATACAGTACGATAACATTCCGCGCCGTGCCGGGCCAGAGGCGGCTCTCTTAATACGTTCCCAGTTAATGCGGGATAATTTATCATTAAAAATCTCAATAACAAACGAAAGTTCGAACTGAACCGTAATTGCCCAACAAAATAAGGTTTCTGTTCTGTGAGCGATGCGCGACTAATCCATCCGATACGCGCGTTATCTGTGATATTAACACGTCCTAATTTTTACACGGCGACAAATTAAGTAATTCCCTTGCGTCGGATGGCGTGCGCGATCCTCCTTTTTTCTTTCTATTTCAATTTAATTGCTTGCCTTGTAATCGTAGGATGCTCAGGTAATGACTGCAATAATATAATCGAAGCACAATACAGCATACGGCAGAATAAGTATATAGAAAGATCAGTTTGTTGATGTTCTGAAACTTGACGTTTCATGTAAAAGTGTTAGTCATGTGTGTAGTGTCTGATGTGTAATGTTGATGATGCTGGGTATTGCAAAAATTGAATGTATGAAAAAAGGCGACAAATTATTTCTTCGGTTACAGTGGACCCTCAATTAACCGACCTCCTCTAAACCGAATCCTCGGTTTAACCGACCATGCGTCCGACCGTCCGTCTGCCTGGTGTAACGCTCCGTGCTCAGTTGACTGTCTGTCTTTCTGCAGTGCATATTGTTTTATGTCCTCTGTGCAATTTTATCTCTACGTTCTTGAATTTAAAGTTACAGTACTGTGTGTAGTGCTGTAATATCTCATACGTTTTAAGGATTCTGAACAGTAAAAATGGCCTCAAATCCGAAGAGGAAACGTGTTGTGTGTACAATAGAATAGAAATTAAACAATTTGCAAAGACTGGACGAGGGTGAGTCAGTTGCTAAATTAGCCTCTGAAATACATACATAGATGTAGGAATAACGATTAAAGACTGGAGAAAGAATCGTAAGGATCTTGAATCTGTTTGACAGTGGAAGCAGAAAAAGCTGTAAAAAATAGACGAACTTTGAAAAATCCTAAACTTGAGGTTTTCGATGACGCAGTCTGAGTTTGGTTTTGCCAGAAAAGACGTAAGAGAAAAGGGTCCCCTCTCTGGCCCAACTATAAAAGAAAGGGAATTTTAGTTCAACAAAAAAACTGGGTGGCGATGAAAGTGATTTCACCGCCAGTGAGGGGTGGCTCCATCGTTGGAAAAACCGTCACGGGGTTAGACGCAAATTTGTATTTCTGCCGAAAAACTTTCTGCTGATGATGATGCGTGTAGAAAGTTTATTGAAAATTTTGATAAGATAATTTCAGAAAATGATTTGTCAGCCAATCAGCTCTACAATGTCGACGAGACAGGTCTCAACCATAAAATGCTGCCTAAAAAACCCTAGCATCTACAAATGAAACAGTTGCAGGCACAAAACTGGGTAAGAACAAGCTTACTATTGCAACATGCAGTAACGCTAGTGGTGATCATAAATTGCCATTGTTTGGAAACGGCAAGTCTAAGAAACTGAGAGCGTTTAAAAACATCAACATTGTTTATTATAGAGCTCAGAAAGGTGCTTGGATGGATTGTTTTTTGTTTATAGAGTGGTTTTTCCACGCATTTTTTCCGACTGTTAAAAAATACTTGAAGGCAAAAAATCTGCCAATCCATGCAATTTTATTGCTCGACAATGCTCCAAGCCACCCCTCTGTAGACGAACTTCAAGATGATGATATAAAAGCCATGTTTTGTCCAACCCCTCCTCCTCCTTTCTCGACCAGGTCTTGAAAACTAGATAAAAAGATAATATTGAAATTTTCGAGAAATTAAAGGGAATTGATGAAATCGTATTCTTTCGTCAAAATTTGATTAAACCAGTTAAGTTTTAGGGCTGGAAACTAGCAAAAAGGACTATAAAAAAGTTCGTATTTTTTCTAAAATCTTCGAAAAACCGCCCAAAAGAAGAGGACTGATAAAATTTTAGTTTTTTGTCGTAAAGTTTGAACCATGTAAAAAAAAAACTGGAAAAGGTTGAAAAATTTTGAAAAGTTATCGAATTTTAAAGTTTTTCCCGCAATTTTGACAAGTCGATCCAAAGACGAAACGAAGGGCTGGCAAAATTTTACGAGAAAATAAAATCTTACCAACCCCTCCTCCTCCTTTCTCGACCAGGTCTTGAAAACTAGATAAAAAGATGATATTGATATTTTCGAGAAACTAGGTGGGAATTGATGAAATCGTATTCTTTCGTCAAAATTTGATTAAACCAGTTAAGTTTTAGGGCTGAAAACTGGCAAAAAGGGCTAGAAAAGCTTCGTATTTTTTTCGAAATTCGCCAAGGCGTTGAGAATTTTTATTCTCTTGTAACAAATTTCAAAAAATGTTTAATTTTGGTTTTCAAATCTATAAAAAAAAACTAGCTAAATTATTTTAATTTGGAAAAACTGGGCCCTCCGCCCAATGACAGGCTAGTGACGTTTTATTCTAAAAAAAAATGGTTTTAATTAAAGCTCTACATCACAGAATAACCGGCAAGCTTCTAAGCAATTTATGCAATTTCGTTCGGCGGCACTTGAACCCCAGTTAGTGGTTAGTTTAAAAAACAGTACACAGGACTCCGCTTTCTACATACAAACAAAGCAAATTGTGCCCCACGGTAAATTTTCCTTTATATATTTCTCTAACAATTGCTCATTTTGAACTCATGCGCAACAGAATGGCAGATATTCAAAATTCGAAAATGGTCGACCAAAATTTTGGAGAAGAACTACAGAACCGTTACATAATTTAATCCAATCTATTCGCATTTAAAAGAATGTAAAATGGACCGCGTTATACGTAAATTCAATTAAACCGAAACGAGTAAAACCAACACAAGGAAAAACTTATAACGTAATAATAACACAAATTTAGCCCGCAAGCATAAAAAGCAATAACTGGATAGAGAGGAGAAAAAAACCAATTACATAAACGTATAAATGTTATATAAACACGCAACGACAACTTTAAGCTAATTAATATCGAGATAAATCTAAATAAACCATTTGCTGCGTGAAAATTCCAACACAATTATACACCAACATTCTCGGACTGTACGTAATTATTCCAGAACGAACACAGTTTAAGGTCAAGTTCATGTTCTCTCCTCATCTTATTAGTGCATGTATGTATATTAGTGTAATATGATGGTATGCGTTATGTAATGTGTACATACAAAAATATACTAGATGAACGTATGTGTGTGCAACGTAGACTAGACGTAACTTGAGTGAAAGTTCAAAGTTATGGTTATGCAGTCATTTATAGGTACAGTCTGTTATACAAATAATGTCTCATAGATGTTTTAATTTTTGTTTTTTTAATGCATACTCAAGGACAATAATAATTAAACGTGTTTGGAACTTGCTAGTCCTTATCAGTGCGAAAGATTGCTTTAAAGATGTCATGCAACTTTTTGGGCAACGTACTGAAGACTAATCAAATTTGGTCCAAACTTCTAAAGTTGCATCAAGATTATTAGTGGGTTGATCAGACATTTGACTGGCAAGCTCAAATTTGCCTTCATTTCCATTATGGCCTCAAGATCCTTCCATACCAATTGCTCGAGATGCTCAAAAAGCAGAAATTTCTTGGCTAGCGCTCTTCCACATTATCCGAAGGAGTTTGATAGTTAGAAGTGGTGAATCAGAACAATCGATAGTCAAAGGTCAAGACATTTCCTCATTCCGTAGACAACGTTTTATGTGATACCTCACTTAGTATCTCTTGAAATAGCTCTTGACTAAGCTCTCCTATAACACAACTACTGAGAAAATTATTACTACCATAATGCAACAAGCCCTACACACCATCAGCAGCTGGTGTCTTAGAGAAAGACGTTGTGTCAACCCAAGTAAAAGTTTTGTTGTCCCATTTAGCAAAACAAGGAAATACTCACTAGATACAATATTTCTAAATGAAATTCTCCAAAAGGCTATCATAGCTTTTTGGACGCGTCAAAAATTTTTGGTAAAAATTTGGGATCTTCAATCAAAAATCACCTACTAGTCATATCTGATGGATGTAAGACCCAGCCAAGTGTAGTGGCAAAAAAAATCAATGAAAAGACGTAAGAAATCTAGCTGCAAAAACTGCAGCGACTATTGTGTCTAGCAACCACACGAACGATGTGCTACTGCCCATCCTCTTCAATGGAAGTGCTGCTAGTACTAGCACCTCTTCACGTGGTAATTAATAAGAGAATTGCAGCTCTCAGTGGGTACTGACTGAGGATATCGCTTCGATTTAAAGAAGGCGGCTCAAGTAGAGATCTAAGGATTCGAGATAACCCCCATGAAGATGTACAATCCTTAAACAACTCAATGGACAACATCACTGTCAAGTTGCAGCTAAAGCAATCATCATTCCAGGTGCTATTTCCAAGAAATGGAGGTTGGTACACGGACGGATCCAAAAAACTAGGGAAGAGGTGGGACGTAGCGTTCGTGGATCGAAGACCAATCGCACTAGAGATTGGTCAACAATTTTACAGCCAAGCCGCTCTGAAAGTGCCACCTACTCATAGCTTTGGGTCTAAATTGGCTATCAGGGTATCCCTGGGGTCAAACGCACAAAATTCCAAAGGAAGTACTATGAAGGATGAACTTGCAAAGCATTGAATTAGAGCAGGGCTTCAAAACGCCAGTTTGAGAAGGAACTGCCAGAATGGGAAGCAAAAGACATGGTTTTTATCTGGAGACCGAACGAATACATCTATAAAGCAATACTGGTAATGGATGTAAGATCCAACCTAGTGTAGTGGCCAAAATATCAAAGAAAAGACGTCAGAAAGCTAGCTGCAAAAACTGCAACGAGTAGTGTGTCTAGGAACCACACGAACGATGTGCTACTGCCCATCCTCTTCAATGGAAGTGCTGCTAGTACTAGCACCTCTTCACGTGGTAATTAATAAGAGAATTGCAGCTCTCAGTGGATACTGGCTGAGGATGTCGCTTTGATTTAAAGAAGGCGACTCAACTAGAAATCTAAGGATTCGATATAACCTCCAAGAAGATGTAGAAGCCGTAAGCAAACCAACGGACATCACTGTCAAGTTGCAGCTAAAGCAATCATTATTCCAGGTGCTATTTCCAGGAAATGGAGGCTGGTGCACGGACGGATCCAAAAAACTAGGGAAGAGGTGTGGTTGGCGTTCGTGGATCGAAGACTAATCTCACTAGAGATTGGCCAACAATTTGTCAGGCGAAAATACAGCGAAGCCCCTCTAAGAGCACCACCTAGTGATAGCTTTGAGTATAAATTGGCTATCGGAGTATCTCTGGTGTGGGGTCAAGCGCACAGAAATACCAAAAGAATGGAGGATGAACTTGCAAAGAAAGATGCTGGCATGCATTTTATTAAACCAGGATTTAATTAGAAAGATGACCTCCATGAAGAGGTACAATCCTTAAACAACCCAAAGGACAACATGAATGTGAAGTTGCAACACAAGCACTCATTTCTGGTGCTATTTCCAAGAAATCGAGCTCCTATTGAGTCAATTTTGAAAGTAGCTTCCGTGTTTGGTACACGAACGGATCCAGAACTAGGGAAGGAGTGGGGGTTTGCGTTCGTGTATTGAAATCAGATTTAAAGAGCTGCTCACTGGTCATTGCCATCTACAATATCAACTCAAAAAGGTGGGCAAGACTGTTTAGAATTCTTTTTGCAAACTAAACACCGAAAAAATACATTTTCTGCGTTCTCAAAGGCTGTAGCCTTAATGGAAGATCATCGATGGTTTTACGCCTACAATTCTGAAGCATCTGGATGCAATTCTAAAAAAATTGGGCCAAATTTTATTAAAATCCATGCTTCAATCATTATTTTCCCATCGCAGATCTTTACACAGTTCAAACTAAAATTAATCATCATCATCGGAGCATTCTATCTCAAAAATGAAGCAGCTAACACACAAGAAAATCATAGCAAAGCAAACGACGATTAATTATTCACATCTTGTTGATTAACGTTTTGTAATATCAGAAATTATTCGTCGTATCTTTCACTACGTAATATATTAGTGGCCGGCAGTAATACAACAAGCATTAATAGATAACAGTGACAAATTTCGTACTCGACGCTAGAGAGAGAGCCGAACAAAACTGTGATTATCGCAAACGTCTCCGTTTAGGACTCCTTAATAAGGAAGTTATAATATAAATCAATCAATAAAGATAATGCGCCGGGTCATTAATAATTTTTGTGTAAATGTCAGACGGCTCTAAAAATAGCGCGGCTCCATTAATAACACTTTATCGAACTCACTCCGACGGTGGTATGTCGTAACAACAACAACAACAGCAACAACGGAACAGAAAGCTACGAACCGTTCACCCCAATTAATCAAAACGTGAAGTTCTAATAGCGCATTACGTACATAGAAAATCGATGTAAACAACTTACTTCTTCATATTTTAACTCTCAACGGCATTCGATCACTGTTAGAAGTATTTAAATTTGATAATACCCGTGTTGATTTAAATATATTATCTCAGTTCGATCCACCATACAAGGTCGTGGGTCTCAACATTAAATTACGTCCAATTTTCGATAAGTTTCGTCAATATGGTGCTATCGGCTACTCAAACGCACCGCCGTCTCGAAACTTAACAAAAAAAAAATAATAAAGAACCACACGAAGAGAGAAACACAACGAAAACGATTGCAGAAGGAGGCTGCAAAAAAAGCACCAAACGAGATAACAAGAATTTCCACTAACGCAGCTATAATAATAGGTGGTGAGAAGCTCGAATCCGACCGTTGTTCGTTGTATATAGCGTTACATTGCCGTTGTTCTTCTTCGTCTCGTTCTGGAACAAACGCAGAAATTCATATCTGGCGATGTTGTGCACGCGAAGACGAAAAGAAGTGTGTTTCTACTTTATACAACCGACGGACTGCAACAAACTAAAAGGAGAGAAAGGAAGGACGACGACAGAATAAGAAAACGAATAGAAAAACGTATCTTGGCCGTCGCATGAGTGGAAGAACGCAGCTCGCGGAAGATTGCGAACGGTGATGACTAGAATCTTCGGGATAGGTTAGTTAAATGGATGATAATACCAGTTCTGTTAGTAATTATCATGAAATTGTTGAAAACAGGCTTGCGTAACTTAATAGTGAGAGAAGCCAGCTTGAATGCAAAATTTTCCTCGATTGACTTTTTTGCCAAAATTATTGCAATCTTTAAGATAACTACGAAAACAAAATCCATACACTGTCGCAGCCACCATAAGTCTTTTTTTTCTGAAAATGGTAAGAAGAAGAAGAGGGAATACGGTTAAATTTCCAGCTCTGATAAGGTAACATAACCTCATTAAGCTATCTGTTAACCATGCAAGGGTGTAGATGCGGATGACTATGCTAACATTTTGGGCAGAGGAGGAGAGGAGGAAAGAAGAGGTTGGGCGGGATGGAAAGGGGGGAGGGGGGTGAAAGACTGCAGTGCTATCGTGGTAAGGAAAGCTTTTGAACTAATCTGGATAAGATAATAATTGCATTGCGGTATAAGTAAGGCTTCTGACATTGCTGGAAAAAGAATCATTCCATAGATTTGATTTTGGAATGAAATGCACTTATATGCAAGTGGACCATCCTGCAAACAATGTAAGCTGTCTTTCTCATACAACTTGGTTCCCTTAAGCGAGATGAGTCATCCAGTGCTCGTATACGACAAGCAACTTATACTGTATCACCACGTCAAATGATTACTCATTTTAATTCTGTAATATAAAAAAACGCATTTAACACTGCAAACCACAGATTAATAATCGAAGAACTACGGAAAAGGAAAATCTCTGGATATCTCGTCAATTTAGTCTCGAGCTACCTAAGACGTAGGAAAATTGCACTGGATAATGAAGAAATGGTAGAGTGCGGTTCAGGACTTCCACGAGGATCGGTTTTAACATTATGGAATGTTTTGTATGACAGTGTGCTTGGACTGGAACTTACAGTGGGTGCTAGAACCATAGGCTTCGCGGACGACTTAGCTCTGATTGTAGGTACCAGAGATGAGAACAGGCTTATGCATAACACAAATAAATGTCTTGAAGAAATCAACACTTGGACGGAGCAGCATCAGTTGACGCTTGCACCAGAAAAGACTGAAGCAGTTGTAGCAGAAGGAGGAAGAAACCGTGGCTGTAGTTTTAAGATTTATGTTGAACGGGGTGAGGATAGTACCTAAGAAGACCGTCAAGTACTTAGGTGTCATAATAGATGAGAAGAGGAACTATGGACAGCATATACGTACGGTAGTAGACAAAGCCGAAGAAAAGGCTGCCAAAATAACAAGGCTGATGCCCAACATTGGAGGGCCCAGGAGCACTAAGAGAGCCATATTAACTAGTGTCGCACATAACATATTGTTATATGGAGCGCCGATATGGATCAAAGCCCTAGAACGGAAGAAATATGTAGAACAACTTGTTAGAGCTCAGAGAAATATGCTACTGCGAGTAACATCTGCATACAGAACAGTGTCGGGCTTGGCGCTGCAAGTGATCACAGGGTCCATACCCTGAAGACTGGCAGAAAAGATGGGAAAGGGAAACAGTAAAGGCCCAGTGGACTAGACGATTGATTGAAAATATTGAAGAGTGGATAAATTGTAGTCATCGAGAAGTCAACTACTACCTGACTCAGATTCTCACTGCCCATGGTTGCTATAGATATTATGCAAAACGGTTTGGTAAAGATGGGTCAGACGACTGTATATATTGTGGAGCAACAGACACGGCTGAACACACAATTTTTGAGTGTGACAGATGGAGGGATTACAGGGAAACAGCCTATAGATTGACCGGCCCACTGACACCGGATACAAGAATAAACATCATGATAACCAACAGGAAGAATTGGAGAGTGATAGACACCATGGTAACAGCTATCATGAAGCAAAAAGAGAGTGAGGAATTTGAAAGGCAGTCGAACAACTCTGCAACAGGCTGTGTTGATGTCTAGTGCCAACCCGAACCCCTAATCACCTGGTGGATGGGGGACGTAGGGAAAACTCGGCCAAAAAAAAATAAGAAAAGACAGCCCGAACCCCAACTGAAATTATGCCATGAATGGCGGTTCCAGGTGGGGAAATGTGGGGTGGTTGTGACGGTCCTCTTGTCCGGTCTTTAGACCAGCTACGTCAGTTAAAAAAAATATATAGTGTAGTATTCTGTTTTGAGGGTCTATATCCCAAAAAATTGCAGCTTTTCTTCTTTAAAAATGTAAGATTATAGCACGTACCTGTGTAAATCTGTTTGAGCCGTTCCAAAATCGAGAAAACCAACTTGAGGAAAGCTGGTGGCGGCAAAATCTGTTTGGCTTATAGCTAAGGCCCATCTCACCACGAATAATAAACAAACTTTTACTAGTTACCATATTGTGTTAACGCCTAATTAACATTGTACAATTAATGTTATCGTGTACTGATGATGCTGTATCAAGCCGAACCACGCCCCCACATAGTGCGGTCATCATACAAAAAAGGATTTTGAAGGAATTGGTGGACAGAATTTTGCTGTTATAAGAGGAGAATAATTGGCCAAGAAAAGTTCTTTGCCTCCTTTTAATTGTCACAGCACAGGACTAGGCTAATTTGAAATGTATTCATATGGGGATGGTGAAAGTATAGAGCCCTTCGACCTGCATGCCGTTTATCTCGATTGAAGAAGAAGATGAGGAGAATAATTGTTGATTGGGGCTTGCATAGACATCAAAATATTTTATTGGTCCAAAATAATTTCAGTTTGTTAGACTAAATCTGGAGGAAAGTTACAAATCACATAATTATTTACAAATAAACCAATCAAGAAAGTTGTGGGAAACAATAATGTGAAGCCCTACACCACAAAGCTACCAAGAAAACCAAAATTAATTCTACTTTTCAAAATCTAATTTAAAGTTTTGAACCTTCAAAACCAAAATATATTTGGCTAATAGGGAAATCTGCTCTCGTCACTGATAAAGGTGTTCAGGTTTAACTAACATTACACGCCCGATCATATAGTGTGCTGATGAGGCTATACCAACCTCAAACCCACCCCTGTATGTATATGTTTGATTAGTCTGAAATACCAAACTGAGGTCTATTGTGCTCTGATCCGAGTACCCACACTAAAATTTTTATGCAATAAGCCAATTTTCTGTGCTCAATGGATACCACCTCACTGCATATTTTTCATAACCTCACAAATTATACACTAAGTGTCATGTACCAGTCTACAAAATGGGTGAGGGGGCCTCCTCGTAATACAAATTTTACTCCACCTATGTCTCACTTTTGTCTTTAATTTTGAATTTATTTTTGCTAAGTACTAAGATATCAGATAAGACTGAAGGTATTAGAATCGAATGGTAGCAAGCAAGTTTCCATTTTAATTAACAATAAACTTACACCACATCCCATTTGGCTCCACTAACGTATCCCAACTTAAGCAGCATCAAGATCATACCTGCAACAAAAGAAAAATACTCAATTAAGACTATGCACTCACCCAAACTCCCATTTAAATTAAATAAAATTGCTAAAACTAATCAAACCATCACCGAGACCTGCCATTTACCCCAACCATCCCGCTCATCAATGATGACCGAGCGATTATGAGTCCATATATCAGATAGCAGGTTGTGTCTGCGAGTGCACACACACAGACAACAGATAGATGCAACAACCACGGTAGAAATAAGAAATGTGTATAGTGAACTGCGGTTTCTCCCAGGCCGATGGCAGTTCCTGTACTTACAGATATTGACAACGCCGCAGCACAGCCAACATATAACATAAACTCGTGCAGTCCTGGGCAATAACGAGCTCCGCGAGATTTCATCGATGGTAGTGAAGGGCCCCTGTTTTCTATTAATACAATTATGCCCTGCTCCTTAACGTTGGCAACGATCTGCAGCCACCAAACGTAAACAATTACGAAATTCCACGGAGGAATAAGATAGGTTGTATGTATTTCTTACACTGGACGGCTATCACGACAGACAATTCTGCGGAATGTTTGTAATATACATTCAAATCGAATTTAAAATGTGATACGAGTAAAAAGTTATAGTCGCCTAAAATACCCGCATTGTATCCTGCGGAACACCCAAATAGAGTAATTGAAGTTTTGAGTAAAGTTTATAGTTGGTAGCAGCAAGAAACGTTTATTGTACAGCAGTTGGTGTCGTATTAAAAATGATACAAAAACGAGCTTGAAATCGCTGTTATAACCGCTTAATCAGCAGTATGAGCCACTAAGCAATTACAGTGCTAATTATAAAGTTAATTGCACTATACAATTCGTAATGTTTTATGACGATGATTGCAAAAAACTTAATAATTAATTTTGTGAGTATTTCTGTCATAAACTTCTTTAGAGTTGTAATACATATGACGTGTAGCGCTAATATTGGAAACCCATCAGCAGTGAAGTAACAGAAAGTAGTAATAATGTTTAACACATCGGCATCGGTATGCTTATATTGAAAACGCTACCGAGAAATCCTCAAACAATATTCGATTTCGGCACAACAAAACCGTCATCATATCATAACCGCGAGTATGGTTTACCGTTTTAATTGTTAACGATTTCTTCTGCGTCTTCGTTGCCTGCACTCGATCGAGGTAATCAAGGGAGCAATAACCATAAATGCAATTTCGAGACCTCCCGATCAACGAACGCCGCTAGGTTTCTAGGATATTTTTACGATTAAAGAAAGCATTTCGATTCACAGTTAACCCATCTCTGTATACAGGTTATTCCACGTAAAAGATTCTATACATTATACAAGTATTATAAGCGTATATATGAATCACCCTGTATATAACCCTATGTACAATAATCTGTGTACATCACACTGTGTATACATATCACCCTGTATACTCCAGCCGCGATATAAACATGCTACATCATTCTGTATGTTCCCGCTATTATGTATCACCCTGTATACAACAGCTTATGACTACCACAATGTCTGCACCAAGTTTCTTCTTCTAGTTCGTAGTATCATTGTTGCGTACAGAAGTATGCTTGAATTGCTGTCTCTTCAGGTTATAAAAGTTGGGTTTCTTCTAAATACAGAATTGGATCATCATTTTACTAGTAATAACTACATAGATTGTTATGGACTGGTCACTGCTAACGCCATTAATGACCTTGAATGACGTTTGTTTGTCTGAAACTTCCGGCAAACGATTAGTTCGAATTGTGGTGTCGTAATAACACGCATAGTTAAGTTATAGTGTGTTGAGGTTATAAATTCGAGTTTTTTCTAACTACAGTATTTCCGAAAAAATTTCTTTGTGCCAAAATTTTGGAGCTCTGTTGGTTCAAACTGTGTTGTTGCTAATTGGTGTTGATTAGTTCATCTTTTGCTGGTAATAATAGTAGTTTCGCATTAAATCTCTCTAACATGTGTTGGTAACCAACTAGCGAGGTATACGTTAGTGCGAGTGCTGTCCCTAGAGCTCGTATGTTCGTCAGGTTCTCGCTTCTCATGCGGATTCGTAATGG
>SMLS01055776.1:0-11297 GCA_004785975.1 Popillia japonica
AAAAAATGACTGCCGCTGCAGGATATTTTGCAGTATTGATAAATAATGAAATTCAAAATGAGTATAGAAGGTAAATTAATTTTGTCTCTGATTAATACAACGGTAACCATTGTTTAACTTGCAGAAATCGTGTAAGATATATAAACAGAAATTTACGAGATGCAAGTAATCCATTTGAATTACCTGAAAGAAATTTTGTAAAAATATTTCGTCTAAGTAAAGAATCAGCTCGCTACGTTATAAATACTATATTACCGCATCTAAATGAACCGCAACGGTCAACATCAATACCCCCACATTTAGGAGTTTTATGTGTATTACATTTTCTTGGACATGGAAGTTACCAGGAGAGTGTAGGTAGAGGCTGGAACTTTGCTATAAGTCAACCTGCTGTTAGCAAATGCATAACAAAGGTGACGAATGCAATTAATAATGAACTGAATACTTGGATCATTTTTCCGCAAGACAATCAAAATATTCAAAGAAATAAACAGGTTTTTTTTGAACAATATGGTTTTCCAGGAATTGTTGGCGCCATTGATTGCACTCATGTTGCTATCGTTGCTCCCCCAGCTAATCATGATTTATATCCTGCTGCAGCATATTACAATCGCAAAGGTTTCTACAGCATCAATGTACAACTCATTGTGGATGCAAATTTAAGAATTATCAGTAGTAATATCCCTAGGACAGTGATAATCACGAAATAATTTTATTAGTTTCCGAGATCACGTTGCTTGGTAACATCCCGACGCCGCGCCGTAGGCTCGCCGTGCTCGAGGAAACTAATAAAATTATGAGGATTTATCTCTGTCCGTGGGATATTTGGTCAGAAAATTTTTGGCTTTTTAAATTAACGTTAACATTTATTTATTAAAAGAACAATTATTGAAAGTACAATTTGAGAAACTAAATCAGCTTGCAGAAGTTGCTGAATTTGTTTGCAATCTATCTATATTTTCACTATTTAGTTCTCCAAATCCTGACATTTCGAAAATTAAATTTGAAACTGTCAAAAGTTTTACATAAGCAGTGATATGACATTAAGTCCGGTGACAGCCGGGGTGTTATCGCTAGCGATAACATTCCGGGGTAGTTATCAGTATAATCAAATGTTGATTGGATATCCTGATACATGTGACATAAAAGTATTAATTTTGATTGATCGAAAATTGAATCCAAAAATTTTCAATGTAAACGCCAGATTTTATAGCCTCTATTTGTCGTTTGGAACATCTTTCGCGTTTTGCCATAGGGAAAATAAAAAATAAACGATGCAAAAGTAATAATAATACTGTATAAACGTTAACACCAATTTTAGGTTAAGGCACGTATTTGTGGTGGGTACTTATGTCAACATACATATGTTCATATGTACTAAATAAGTGCGATCATTTGTTCTAATCGCTGCTTCGTCGCGTAATCTTCGTTTATTTTCGGAATTTTTAACAATCTTCGTTAAAAGTTACTTTATAATAGCGCTGTTAAATTTTTAGTTACAGAATAACATTTTCGCCGTTTACTTTTAAAGGTGCTGTTATAAGTTAATTTTTAACATGATGTTATTTTTAACAGGATTGTTTACAGAATAGGCCCATTAGAGGTTAGATTTTCATTAGAAGCACGGTGGTTTCTTTCAAATTTGAAATTTCGGGCAAGATGTGCGCGCCTCTTCGAGGAATATGGTAAACTAAATATAGTATGGTTGCCAAGTCTTTGTAGGCTTTATATTTAAAGCAATTATAATCAAACATCAAAAGAGGTTTTGATATGAAATATGAGCCAGTTTATAGCGATATTTTCACCAAAAAGTCTTTTTGTTGCTCTTATCATTAAGAAATCTATCAATAATTATGATTAACTCTAAGAGGAAGCGACATGGCAACGGTGTACAATATTGAGGATACAATAAAAATCAATAAAAATGCAAATCATGATGACATAGTGCTTTGAGGTTATGAATAAAAGAAGCACAAGTTCTGGGTAAGTTTCGTTATTATCAATTGTTGTTTTATTAGCTTTGTTCGCGGAAATAATCTCTGGCACATCTTGGGCATATTGCGAGTATATCATGGATGTGTGAAATGCGCATTTGTTATGGTGAACATGCTCGGAGCATATTCGCGGTTTTTTTGTACCGCGAACGATAATACCTATTCCGCGTGATCGAGCCTAGAACGTTAGAGGGCGTGGATTACATTGCAATTGCAGCAACTTCACGTACAAAAGTGACATTTACTTGTAGATAAACCCATAAACCAAAAAAACATACCCAAACGCCCGAATATATCCTACCTACAAATATATTTCGGCAGTATCTGTAGGCTTTTGGTCCTTGTTTATATAAAGATAAACTAAATATTTTTTCGCTAGTTGTAAATCTTCGGCCTTCCTTCCGCTTACCACTCTCTCTCATCTGGCATTGAATAAATGTTGCTGCTTCTTTCGACATTCTCTGGAGCTTTTTCTGAAATTCTTAATTATTTTGTAATTTCTTTGCTTTTTGTACTCTGATTTTTAACTGCTTCGCTCTTAATTTATATACTCTTATCGTCTTGGTCAATGTCGTTGCTTTACGTTTCATGCTTTTTGTACTTGCAATACACTTTTGCAATATAGAACTTGGTTGTACAATATCTATATTTGGAAGTTGGGCAGCAGAACTGGGACCTGGCATTTGTATATCTACAAAGCAAATTGTGATTTGTAAGCAGTGGTTAACAAATGGTGCAGTATTATCAACCATTGTGGTACCGAATCTATAATTTATACATTGAAGTACGTACCATCGTATTCTGTGACATATTGTTTATCTACTTCGAATAGTGTTAGTGGTTCTGTAAATGTATTTATATAATAGGCAAATGAAGATTATATAAAATATAAACATACATACCTTTCAAATTAACAGATGGTATAACACCATATTTAAGTATACCCTAGTTAAGTTCCATACAAAAATCGTCCTGCTTGAAATGCAACGTACATACCCTAACATTTTTATATAGATAATCTTTGGGTTTATTTAAATAAGATGGATAGTAGTATATCCCTTTTCCTCCTCAAGGAGTATGGGTCATCCGAGGATGTTATTGACAATTGAAGAAGGTTAGGTCGTCAACCTAACACTCCACATTTCTATGCTTTTTTTTTCACATATTGTTTCCACTAATTCGTTCCAATCCTTCTAATTTTGCGCTAGTACCTTCAGTTCATTCCAGGTTTTGTTTACTCGGTCGTATTGTGATTGCGTATTTCTCTTCCAGGTTGTATAGGGGCGACCTCTGCGTCTTTTACCTTTTATACTATAGTCTAGGCTTTGTTTTGTAATGTCTGAGTTATCTTTCCTAAGTGTGCGTCCTATGCATCTCCATTTGCTACGGTTAATTGTCACTTCGATTGACTCTTGTTGGCTAATATTCCAGAGTTCTGCGTTAGAAATTATGTTGGGCCAGTAGATTCCCATAATTCTTCTTAGACATCTATTAATGAAAACTTGTATTTTTTGTACGTCTCCCTTGTTTAAACCCCATGATTCACATCCATAAAGCAGTACACTTTTGACGTTTGTGTTAAATAATCTCAATTTAGTTCTTGTTGACGTGACTTTCGATGACCACAGTTTCCTCAGCATGTTGTACGCCGACTGTGCCTTGCTTATTCTGGTTTGTATATCTTTGTGACTACTGCCTTTCTCTTCTATGACGCTTCCCAGATATGTGAAATCATTTGCTTTCCCACTGTGGGTATCACTTATTATTATATCGGTTTGGTTGTTGTTATTAATGGTCATGATTTTAGTTTTGTCTGGGTTGATTGTTAAAGCAATTTCTTTAGATTTTTCTGTCAGCGCGTTTATTTTTTCCTGCATGTGATTTAGCTTCTCCGTTATTAGACATATGTCATCTGCAAATTCAAGGTCTTCTAGATATTGTCTGAATTTCATTGTTAGTCCATTTTTGTTTTGCATTGTATTTTTCATTACCCAATCTATTGCTATTAGGAAGAGGAGGGGGGACAGCACACAGCCTTGTCTTACTCCTCAATTAATATTGATCTTCTCTGATGACTGTTCATTTATTCTCATTTTTACTCCAAAGTCTTGGTATAACAATTTAGTCATACGTATTATTTTCTGGGGCACCTTGTATTCTTCTAGAATTTCTCAGAGCTTTCTTTGGTCTATTTTATCAAACGCCTTTCTATAATCTATAAACATGAGGTGTGCTTGTTTTTGCCATTCGTTGCATTCGTCTATTATTATTCGCAGTGTACATATCTGATCAACACATGACCGACCAGTTCTGAAGCCAGCTTGGATATTTCTAAGCGTTCTATCGATTGCCAATCTTATCCTGTTTAATATAATGTGACATTATTTTGCTAGTATTGTTTAGTAGTGTAATTGATCTCCAATTTTCACACTTTGTTCTGTCTCCCTTTTTTGGTATTGTGATTATATTACCCTCTTTCCATTCGTCTGGAATTATTTCTTCTTTCCAAATTTCTTGTAGTAAGCATGTTATAATTTCTACATTTGTATCTAAGCCGGCTTTCATTTGTTCGTTGTGAATTTTGCCTGGTCCTGTGGCTTTGTTGTTTTTTAGACGTTTGATGGTGTTTTCAACTTCGATTTTATTTGGTTCTGTTATATCTATTCCCAGTTCTTCGTATATTGTTTCTTGGTTTCTTATTGTTGATTGGTTCCGGTCCTCATCATACAATTCTCCTATGTATTCTTGCCATCTTTGTAATATATCTGAGTCGGACGTTAATATTTCTCCTTCTTTATTTCTTATTTGTCTATGGTATGATACTTTCTTTCCGGCTAGTTTCTTTGTTGTATTGTAGAGGGTTCTCATGTCATTCTGGGCAGCTGCTTTTTCTGCTTCTCTCAGTATTCTCTCTGTAAAATTCCTCTTGTCGCTACGGACCGCTTTTTTTATTTGTTTGTCTTTTTGCGTATACAGCTGTTCTAGTTTTCGCTTTTCATGTGTCCTTCCTTCGTTTAAAATTCTTATCTTCAATTTCTTCCTCTCTTCGATTTTATTCCATGTGTCTTTTGACATCCATTCTTTAATAGGGGTTTGTGTTCCTCCCAGTATTTTTGTTGCGGTGTTATTTAGCATTGTGGTATATTTTTCCCATATTTGATTAACGGTTGATTGTCTTAGGTCTCCTAGTTTATTTCTTTGTACTTCTAGCTCTCGTGTATATTGTTCTTGTATTTCTGGAGAGTTTGTTAGCCACTGTATATTTAGTTTGTGTCTCTTCTCTAACGTGCTTTTATTGTTTGTGGCTTTCAACTTTATTTGAAACTTAGATCTGACTAGTATGTGGTCTGATCCCACGTCTGCGCCTCTCATCGCGCTTACATCCAATAGACATCTTATGAATTTCCTATCTATAGCTACGTGGTCGATTTGATTCGAGTATTTTTTTCTGGGGATATCCATGCCTTATGTATTTGTTTATGCGGAAAACGACTCCCACCTATGGTCAAATTGTTGGTCGCGCAAAAGTTTACAAAAAGGTTTCCATTTTCATTTCGTCTCCCTATTTCTTCCTTTCCCATTACTTCTTCATTGTTTGTATTATTCTTCCCTATGATTGCGTTTAGGTCTCCAATCAGCAACTTGATATCTCTTTTATGTATGATATCATATATTTTCTGTAGTTGTCCGTAGAAGTCTTCCTTCTTTTCAATTGTTTCGTTGTTTGTAGGCGCATGTACATTGATGATGCATATGTTGTAATACTTTGCTTAGAATCTTGCTGTAATGATTCGTTCTGATACTGGCTGCCATTCTAGTAAAGCCCGTCTTGCTTCTTTGGTCATCATTATTCCTACCCCATGTTCATGTTTTGCGTTTTGGTTTTAATAGCCAGAAAATATAAGGGTTTTATCATTTCTTAGTTTAACTTCTCCCTCCCCTATCCATCTCGTCTCGCTTAGTCCTAGCACTGCTATATTGTATCTTTTATAACATTATTTGTTTTACCCGCTTCGTACATTGTCCTAACGTTCTAGTTCCCTATGTTTATTTTGTGTCTGGTATCCAGTTCTATCCTTTTATCTGATGTAGCGTCTTTATTCCTGTGTTTTTCTCCGTATTGATCGATATTCTTTAATATCGATCTATATGCTGTAGTAGGAGATTATCATTTCTTTTATTTGTTAGCATCTTAACCATTTCCGTTGCCTGGTCGTTACCGTGTTCTCTATCTTTTTGTTGTGTAATTAGTTTTTTGCTATGGAAGGTTGTATTATTTTCTTTTCTTTGTTGTGCCATCTCCATTCGACACCGTTTACTATTATTTTGTTATATCCTACCTTCACCGTGTTCCCTTTCTCAATCTCTTCCTTCGCTTTTTCTCTCATAATCTTCATCTTGTCCTTTTCTTGTTTTGTCAGATCTTCATTTATGTAAATTTTATCAGGGTGTACATTCTTTAGTAGGTGTTTATTTCGCATGATGTTTATTTTATCTTCAGCTTTTTCCAGTTCTACGACACAAGTTTGCGTTCCAATTTTTTTCGTTGTTTTGATTGCGATATCAATCTTTAGGTGTTGTTTTATCATATTGGTGACAGCCTGTTTCAAAACAGTGGGGTCTTCGGCATCTATAGTGAGACCGCTCACTATTATATTATTTTTTCTCTTCTCTCTGTCAATTATTTCTATTGTGTTTTTCATTTCTTCCCATTCCGTTTTTATCTCTTGGTATTCTCTTCTTATTTTTTGATTTTGTTCTTTTAACTCTTTGTTTTCTTCTTTTAGTTGATTTACTATCTCATTGAATAATTTCTGTTCGTTTCTTAATTGTTGAATTTCTTCTTTTATGAATATTTGATCCGTTTTTATTTCTTTTACCATGTCGATGAGTTGATCTAGTTTGTTTTCTTCTGCTGTTTTATGTGGGGATCTGTGGGTTTTCTTGCTTTGTTTGAAGATTACATCTCCTCTGTCATCTGCTTTTCTTTTGCTTTCATCGGTTGAGTATCCGTCTTCACCGTCCATATTATGTATTCTTATTTCTTAGGCTATATGTATTTATCTCTGGCTTTAAGTTGCTTTATCTTCCTTATTCAGATTCTAATGCTATTATTGTGTTTAGTTTCAATTCTTCTATATTTATTTCACTGTTATGATTTATTTCTATGAATTATTTGATCCTATTCCCGCATTATTAGGTTTGATTATGATTAAGCATCAGTCGTATACGTTATTATTTTCAATGTTGTCGGGGCCGCATTGTGTAATATTTTCCTAATTAAATATGTTTGTATCGGAAATTTATGTCTGTTTGTCTTCCTTACTACGGCCCTGCCCGTTTTTCGTGTTCTGCAGCTGTGATATCGCGCAAAAAGTCCGAACCCGGTCAACCCGCCGTAGTCCGAACTCTTATCCGTCTCACAGTCGCTTATGTTATTTCTAATTTACTTGTTACAGAATTGTTTTCTTACCTTTTTACTATTATAAATATATTATGCTACACTTATTTCATTGTTATAATCCACTTATATCAATTATTTATCTTAAATCACCGTACTTTTTGGGTGTTAATATGCACAATTTGATCACAACACGACACTTCGCTTCACACCGGCAAGTATTATTCTTACACATAGAGAAAATTAAATATATGAAAGGTATAGTTTCAACAAAATTAAACAACAAGAAGGTCAGTCTTTCGATGACTTCTTAACTGTTATCAAAACGCAAGCAGCAAGGTGTAATTTCGAACAACTGCATGAAGCACTGATAAGAGATAAAATTGTTGTTGGAATTTTATCAGATACTACTCGTGAGAAATTACTAGTAGAGAACAAACTTTCTTTAAAAAAGGCTATTGATATTTGTAAGTTATGCGAGCAAACTTTAAAAGAACTTAAGGAGCTAAATATAGAGCAGCCGAATGTATCAAGTATGGTAAATATAGTATCCAAGAATCGTAAGCGAGAAGATAAAGAAAAAATATTCCTTTGCTCACGCTGTGGTAAAAATCACATGCCAAGGAAATGCCCTGCCTTCGGAAAGAAATGTGCAAAATGTGACTTGACAGGACACTTTGCAGTCATGTGCAAAAGAAGAAATGCAAAAGAATAAAAAAGTTAATAAGCTACAATTAGAAAACCAAGAAGAGGAAACAGAACTATATTTAAATGAGGTAAGATTAGCAAATAATCATTTGACTGGTGAATGGCTACAATCTGTTACGTTTGATAATAAGATAATTCGCTTTAAATTAGACAGTGGCGCACAGTGCAATGTGCTACCATTAAATCTAGCTAAAAAGATAAATGCTAAAATTGGTGACAGTAACACAAAAAATTTAGTTTCATATAGTGGACACAAGATTAAAGTAGTGGGAGAAATTAATACCCCATGTCAAATTAATGGTGTTAAAGCAGTAATAAACTGTAAAATCATTGATGAAAATCAGTTTCCAATTTTAGGCAAAGATACTTGCCAAGAATATAAGTTATTAATCAAACCTGATACTTCTAGTAGTATTTACTCCATACACAATGAAGAAGAAATTTTCTCAGGGCTTGGTTGTATAAAGAATTACTTTTATGATATAGATTTAGTTGGCAACCCTAAATTTGATATAGTACCACCAAGAAAAATCCCTCACGCTATGCAAAGTGAAGTTAAAAATGAATTAAAAAAGATGATAAAAATGAAGGTAATAGAGTCTGTGACCGACCCAACACCAGTGGTGTCACCAATGGTAATTGTCCATAAAAACAATAAGTTGAGAATCTGTTTAGATCCATATCAACTAAACAGAAATATACTAAGAAGGCATTTTCCGCTAAAAACTATTGACGATATAGTTAGTCAACTACATAATTCAAAGTACTTTACTTTATTAGATTGCAAAAAAGGTTTTTGGCAAATACCCGTCACTGAAAGAACGAAGAAATATTTAACGTTCAGTACACCATGGGGTAGATATTCGTTCACAAGACTACCGTTTGGACTAAGTTCGAGCCCAGAAGTGTTTGCACAGATTTTAACAAATTTACTGGATAAATTTGAGAATGTAGAATGCTCAATGGATGACATTCTCATTCACGCGGAAACCAAGTTCAAACTAGAACAAATAACAAAGCAAGTTTTAAATACTTTAAAAAAATGCAGGCTTGAAATTAAATAAGGAAAAATGTATTTTTAATGCAAAACGGCTAAGATTTTTAGGGCATATGCTGACAGAAAAAGGGCTTGAAATAGACAAATCTAAAGTAGAAGCAATCGAGCGGTTGGAACCACCGCAGAATAAGAAAATGTTACAAAGACTCCTAGGAATGGTTACATATGTGTCCAAGTTCATAAAAACCTGTCAGAAATAACACAACCATTAAGAGAACTACTCAAAAAGGAAGTTGCTTGGGTATGGGAAGAACGTCATCAAAACGCTTTTAATCAAATTAAAAAGGAATTGATGTCAACGCCGGTACTAAAATACTATGAGGTAAACAAAGATGTGGTAGTATCAGTAGACAGTAGTTCTAGCGCGTTTGGAGCTGTGTTAATGCAGGATGGGCATCCTATTGCTTATGCCACAAAATCACTAACACAAGCAGAAATCAATTATCCCCAAATTGAAAAGGAGGCAGCGGCTATTCGATTTGGATGTAGAAAATTCCATGAGTATATTTATGGGAAACGGCTAACAATAGAAACAGACCACCAGCCATTGCAAACAATTTTTAAGAAACCTATTCAAGCTGCTCCAGCCAGATTACAAAGAATTTTATTTGACTTAACTTGTTATTCGCCCAAAATAGTTTATAAAAAGGGAAAAGATATACCTATACCAGACACACTTAGCAGAGATTGCAGTCATATTAACGAAGATCAAGAAGATGAAATACAAGTAAACATCGTTTTAGCAGCCTCCAATGCCTTCACAAGCGCAATAAAACAAGAAATAACCAATGATAAGCAAATGCAAACATTAATTACATGCATAATGAAAGGCTGGCATAAGGACAAATTTCTGGATGAAGACCTCAGACATTTTTCATCATTTAAAGACGAATTAGCCTGCTATAATGGCCTAATCTTCAAGGGTAACAAAATAGTTATACCACGAGCGAAAAGAAATGAGGTTTTGAAACTTATCCACGAAGGACATACAGGAATACAAGGTTCGATAAGAAGAGCAAGAGAACATGTCTATTGGAAAAACTTATCCAAAGATATTGAAAATTTTATACAAAATTGCGCAGTGTGTACAAGCACGCAAAAAAGCAACCAGCGAGAGCCAATTATTTTAAAACAAATACCGAATTATCCTTCTCAGATCATAGCATCAGATCTATTTCATTTTCAAAATGAGAAATATGTATTAATAGTGGACAGCTACTCAGGTTGGTTCGAATTTAAGAAGCTAAACCGTTCCAACACGAGAGAAGTCATCATATTTTTTAAAGATTGGTTTTCTAGATACGGCATTTGTGAGATTCTAGAAACAGATAATGGGCCACAATTTTCATCTACTGAATTTCGGCAGTTTGCTAAAGAATGGGGTTTTCAACACCGAACATCCTCGCCTAATTATCCAAAATCCAATGGTGTAGCAGAACGATTTGTTCAAACTACCAAACAACTACTGAAAAAATGTTCTCTGGATAAAACTGACGTATGTGCAGCATTATTAAACCTGAGGAATACACCAAGAGATTCCACACTGGCATCTCCAAGTCATCGTATGTTCGGGAGACAAACAAAAACAAAATTAAACACTGTACAGGAACCGCTTAAACCACTTTGCACGGAGCAAGTATCCCAAAATCTCCTAAAAGCACGGCTTAATCAAAAAACCTATGGCGACAGACAAACAAGTACAAGAAAGGACGTGAAAATCAATGATAGAGTGGCATTACAAACAGGTCATCGCCAATGGGTCACCGGCAACATTGTGGACGTCGACGTAGCTCCAAGATCTGTTCTGGTCCGCACCGATGAAGGTCGAGTCTATCGCCGCAACACCATCCATCTAAAAGAAACCAAGGCAAAAGTCCCAACGCCAACACAGCTTTCTACTAGCCTACCGCAAGGAGAAGAGGTTAACAGTCCAACCGAGCCTACAGGGACGACAAAACTTCCCGAAAACACAGCAGTGACCACCCGGTCAGGTCGTTTAATCAAGCCACTTGTTCGTTTGAATCTTTAAGAAGGGGGATGTCATGATATGAGTTAGATATATTTTATAGTTGTAACATTTATACACACACATCATATCATCCTGGTAACCACTGGTAACAGAGTTAATCAATAAACA
>SMLS01055777.1:0-18649 GCA_004785975.1 Popillia japonica
ATCGGTCACCGGTTAGACAGCTTAGGGATATTATTTGTTTTGCCAACATAAGGCATATTTTGGCGACGAACGCGGTTCGTGTGGTTTTGGAAGCTTTCGTTTTGGCGATGAACTTATGACGTCACGTTGAACACGGTTCGACGAACACATGAACACAGGTTGAGAGGAGTGTTTAGAATCTGCGTTCGTTAATATTGAAGTTTCTCGATAAAATCCGTACAATACAGATGGCGTCAAGTCGAGTTTTTACATTCACTTTGAGGTTATTGCAGGTTATTGTTCATATTATTGGTACTCATCATCATATTATGAATTATATAAGTATATATATTAAATATATTATAAAAACTATAAAATCATGGAAATGCCAATACCAAAGGATTAGGTTAAAACATTTTAAAGAAATCTGTATTTAAATAATGTGGCAACTATTCTTTATAATAGTGTTTTCATGAATAATGCTGCACAAGAAAACTTTTGCCGTTTTCACAAAATTTTCCCCAGCTTGTTTAATATCGTCTTGCATTACAATGCTATAATTGTCCTCACCATATATTTCATTTGCAATTATATACTATGGTAAGAGCTTTTGAATTAATTTTTGAACAAGTTCGGTAACTGTCAATAATTTTAATAACAAAAGCTTATAGGTTAGTTTTGTCAGTGAATGGTGCATGATTAGGAACACCACGTTTTCGCGCAAACGAACATGATGTCATCGTTTCATTAACCGTGTTCAAAAATATTATGAACCGCGTTCGTCGCCAAAATATGCCTATAGTGATATTATTTACGTCATCTTACGTCAGAGATCACGTGCGTTTCATTTATTTATTGAAAGCACGATACAATTGATACAATCATGTAATTTTGTTGAGTTACGAGCACGTTACGAGGTTATGTTATATATGGTTATATGTCAAAATAGCGGGACCGGTGGAGTTTACCGGTGAGTTACCGTAGGCACCGCAGGTATTCAATACGCTATTTTACTCACCGGTGCCGGTGGCTACCGGTAACTAACCGATGAACTAACTGGAGCTAACTCAGCTAACTGAACGCGACCATTGACGTTATACACTTGCATTGCTTATCGGCGTGTGTTCGTGGTTCTGATTGGTTCTAATTTCTAATAACATAATTTTGATAACAAAAAATATCTCAAATATCTGTCAAAATTAGAAAGTCACGATCAGTCACGATCTTTCCTCCAATGTCTAATGCTGTCTAAGCGTGGTCTAAGCTTTTGTAGCGTCAAGCACACGTCAAGTTAGTAAATCAAAAATTTTGTTACAACTTATTAAATTCGGAAAATTAAATAACGCAAAACTCCCTGTTTTGACAATTTTCGGAAACATGTCTCAGAAAGTTGCTATAGTAAGTAGCTGTTAACAATTGTTGTAACTATTTTCTATTTAATATGCAACCACGCTTAACTATATTATTTTAGGTTACAGGTGGTAATAAAGGTATAGGTTATGCTATAGTTAAAGGGTTGTGCGAGAAATATAAAGGAAAAGTATATTTAACATCAAGAGATGAGGGCAGAGGAAAAGCTGCTGTTGCGAGTTTAAAAGCATTAGGTTTAAACCCATCCTTTTATCAGCTAGATATTGATGATCAAAGTAGTGTTGATAAGTTTAGGGATTATATCAAAGAAAATTATTCATCTATAGATGTACTAATAAACAATGCTGCAATTGCTTTTAAGGTAATGTATGATTAATTTTTATTTTAAGATTTAAAAATATGTATTTATGCATTTAGACAGAAGCAACTGAACCTTTCGCTCTACAAGCTGAAGTTACTATCAATACCAATTATTTCGGAACCCTGAGGGTCTTGGAAGCGTTGATTCCTTTGTTAGGGCAAGATGCAAGAATTGTAAATGTTTCTAGTTCTGCCGGGCATTTATCAAGAATACCATCAGACGAACTTAAAAAGAAGTTCCGTGATCCAAACCTTACAGTTGAAGAGCTGAATACTTTAATGAAGGAATTTGTTAGGTAAGAATAAGTAGTGTACATATCAATTACAAATAGAATGGAATCTACTATGCACTTTTTAACACTTCCTTGTAACAATCAACATGTTATTTACACTATTAAGAAAGTATTTATCTTAATGTGATAGCCATTTAGTTTCGATGTATATAATTGTGATCATGTAATCCGTATTATCACAATCTGGATCTGTTAATATTTTAATTGAATTGTTCACTTTCAATGCTATGGATTCTAAAGATCTAATACTATTAAAATCTTAAATTTTGATCTGATTAAAGGAATTCTAAATAAAACATAATTTATAGAGGATTATAAAACCTAATTTCAAAATCTTGGAAAGTTTAACACAAGACCAGCCCTTAATTCATGACCATTAAATAGCCAAGAATTTGGTCCAAATGGTCGAATGTAGATGGCACATTTTTACTACTATAGAATGTTCATATTGCTTAAGCACAACTTATTTTCAGTTAAATGATTGTTATTTATCGTCATATAATTGTGATCTACAAAAATTGGATTTGTCTAATTTTGTAGATACATGAAGATGACAATAGAATAGTCGAAGAAACTTTAATATTGTTTGCAATTGGTATACTTAACATATGTATGTATGTAAGTATGTGTATGGTAAAGTTACTAACTTTAGTACTTTCGTTAACTTAACATTTATTTGGTGAAAAATAACAGTGTGCAATATTTTGCTGAATACTGGATATGATGATAACTAATTAAGGAAACCCAGACTACTTGCGAATGTACGCAGCAAAATTGTAAATAAAAAAATGTAGTAAAAAGATTATATACTAAGGTTTATAATTTTGTAGTCTAGTTTAGTATAAAATGTTTCGTCTCTAGGGGTCATTACAATTTTAAACGCAGATCTGTCTTTTTTATTATTGATGTTATATCTAAACATTACGTAACGTTTCATCAAAATAATGATCATCTTGAAGATGAAGATTGACCTTGAAGGTCAATCTTCACTTAAATCTCAGATATAGTGAGACAAACTGGTTATTACGTATTATTTGAGCAGTGATTCCAAAGTAATACTGGTAATACGTAATAATCCTATCCTATATACCAAAATCTGTGTGTGTCAAATCCAGATGCGCTAACGATGATGATACCTTTTCACCCAACTATCCACCTACTTACAGACATTTCATTACGGTATCGTTTAACATTGACTATAGAAACCATGTTTTGCTTTGTAATACTAGAAATGATATGGAGAAGTTATTTCTGTCATAGATCATTCATTTTGGTTTACATATTCGATTAGTATAATAATTGATAAAGCATCCTTTCTGTTTGAGTGTTCGGTTTATATTTTAACGTCAATGTCCGTTTATCAACTTAAGAAATAAATTGGTGTGACAACGTTTTACTTTGAATATTAGCGATATATTTGTTAGTTCTATTAATGAAATGTAGTTTTATTTACTTACTCATTCTTTTTTTTCTTTTTTATTGTTAGTTGTATGTATACATATATATATTTTTTTGTCCTATTATTGGTGATAAACTGTTGGACAATAAACCATTATTATTATTATTATTATTATTATTATTATTACTTTCTACAGGTCTACCAAGGAAGGTTTAGACGTTTCAACTACGTGGGGCAACTCAACATACGTCGTGTCTAAAGTAGGCGTAAGCGCATTAAGTAGAGTACACCAAAAGATGTTGGACAATGAAGTCCCGTCGCGGAATATATATGTAAATTCTGTTCACCCCGGATATGTAGATACGGATATGACTAGTCACAAAGGACCGTTGACAATAGAAGAGGGAGCAGTTGGACCATTGTTTTTAGCGCTGGAATCACATGGATTGAAAGGCCAATACGTCTGGAAGGACTGTTCTGTAATTGATTGGCTTGCACCAAAAGCACCTGCTGTATAATTGAGATTGGTTTTGTTTTCTATACAAGTATTTTTTTGTTACACTGTGCACAGAGAAGTCTTTATATTCGTAGTTACCATTAGATGAAAAATTTGCTTTGGAACATTAAAATGTGAACAAATAACGTATTACGTAATTTAATTATGCTGACTATCACGTTATTTGCTGTTTATAAGTGTGTATTGTTTAATAGGATTAGCCTTTCATCTAAAATTTAGTTTCGTTAATAAAAATATATGTACGGATGCAATTTAATAATTACTGCTTTTGAGTATGTACTTTACTGTATTGCTTTAATAGACGTCAATTAAAACTAAATACTCGACAGATGTTTATGATAAGAGTATTGAGCGATCTAATCAATACAGCATTTTTACAAATCGAAAGTAGGGCAAATACGTCAATCCGCTAAAATGCAATTGCATAAACTAAAGAATTTACCAGCTACTAATTAAAACAATCGATAAATATAATTAATAAACGAATAATTTATCCTGAGTGATTGTTAATTCCGTTTATGACAAAGAGTAAAGCAACTCTGATAGATCTGACCAATGGGTTTGATTACGTTTCTTATCAGATATTACTATTATGGGGGTTTTCGGATTTTAACGTCATAGAAGTACAATACATATAACCATTCGTTATTTTGGATTTAGGTTTCTAGCTGAAGGGTAGGTTAATTTTTAGTATTAACAATAAGTAGTGGCGCCTATGCCCTCATATAGAAAATAGAAAACGTATTTCGTATTTGTAGATCTAGCAAAACAGTAAAAGTTACTAATACGCTCAGGTACGTGAATTCTAAAAATGTTGCGGTCTGTCAGCTGAACAGGGTTTAGCTGAGTTACCCTGATCTGGCAGGATTTAGCCATTTTCATGTGATAAAGCTAGTAATGAGCTTAATATATATTTTGCTTCTTCTCAGAAATATGTAATTGTTTACAGCCAACAGTGTTTGGCTCTACGTAGATCGTTGAATGCATCTGACATCTGGTAGCCAGGACTAAAGCATACCACTGTATATGCAGCATAATAGTACAGCAATTTTCTAAATTGAGACCATAGATATCCAAAGGGCAGAAAGAAAAAGAAGTTAAAAAATCAGGGAACATTTACGGCGGGTTTTATATAGCTCTTAGTTTTTACCATACCTCTTTTTTTTATCTGTAATATTATGTTATAGTATCAATCACGTGCAATAACTTATGAACAATCAATATAGTAAATTTAGAAATATAATAATAAATATTTTATACCATAGTAAAAGAGAAAACAGTAAGGGCTTAATCTCAACTAAAAAAGTGCTTATTTTAGATCAGGCGATTATGGGGAGAATGGTTGACCAACAAAATGCAACTTTTGGTAAAAAAATCGGTGATAAGTATCGATCGATGAGATAGGGCGTTATTGTGTGCAGCAACGCCTCAACTTTCCCCGCGATAATAATAGTTCACTCCTTCACATCCCCCAATAGCTTGCGCCAATTACAGGGGGCATCGGCTGTCCATGAGTTATTATTACGCCTGCGGCTGTAGACCCACTTAAGATGTTATCTTTCCGCATTTACCGTAGAATTTGGGAAACTACAGGAAACCAAATTCAGAAAGAACATACCGGGGTTCGAACCCGACACCACCAGACTAGCGAGCACTGCGCTACACGCCGGTTAATCTGGCCGAATCCAACAAATACGATATAACTGCTTCGAGACACCAAGATAAAATGGCGCGTTACCTTTAGATCCAATGGAACAAATTAATAATTAACAATACCCTTTGCGTCGTAAAAACAAAGAGAATTGTCTTCACTTCTGACTTCTCAAACGGAGATTTTGCCGTCTCGTTTTTTGGCCTCCAATCGGAATTTTGACGCCTTATTTTTGGATAATATTGAAAACACCATGTTTCGTCACCAGTAACTGTATTGTAAAGGAAGTTTTCGCCCTTTCTAGTCTCCCTGCGATGTTGTATTCTGAGCAATTTTTGGTCGTCGGTCAACTTGTACGGCACAAAGTGAAAACACACCTTCCGCAATAGCTTAAATAGTCGGTCAAAATGCGATAGATTGAATCTTTGGACATTCCCAATTCCATTTCCGTAAAACCCAACGATGATTATGGTTTCAAAATTTATTTTTTGATTTTTAAATTCATTTGTGTAAACAATATCAGAATTTAGATTTTTCATTGCAAGAATTTGAGCATTTTCTAGAGTCTTTTTTTTGCCGCTTTATTTAGTTATTCATCAGGCTTTGATTTCTTATTTATAACGTGCTGTAAGTGTAAATTCTGTATCTGGTTTAAGTTAAGTTCTTACACAAGAACAAAAACCAAGTTTCCTATTGTAAAGAAGAACAAGAAGAAGATGATTATGGTTGAATGTTGAGAAAATGACGCACTTTTTCAATGATCTCTGGTCTAATCACGAATTTCAGCTGGCCGATATGGCAATCGTTAATAGTGTCTTCACGACCGTTTTTGAGGCGCGTATACCACTCATCGCCATTAACTTGTTGCATCCATTGAAATTTTTTCCCGAGTTTGAAATATAATTTAATATTGGCCTTTTGCTTGATGCTCATTTTTATATCGATGACAAAAACATACTGTAATTTGAGATGCTATAACGCTGCTTCCAGTGAAACAACCGTCGTGAAATTTTTACTGATGTACCATTCGTACGTCTCTAGCCACACATACCTGGCGCCATCAGAAATCTCCCTATTTATAGAGTCCTGGTCACTTTGAAACAGACTGTGTATAAATATCTCACAAAGGTGTACTAAAGGTATGTTACTTTAACATTACTGAATAATTGTGGATTTCTACAAGAACTATACCATCATAAACATATGAACTATTAAAATATTACACTGTGTGAATTTATTGCAAGTTTCATTGAAACGTAAATCAAGTATTACTCTAAGCATTCTTTTTTGTGCAATAAATATTGTACTAAAATTACTGTTACGTCCCCAAAGTAAGATACTTACTTCATTTCAACATTATGGTGAACAACATTTGAAGCATCTTAACACAGTGATAAACTCTTAAGCTATTTACATAATATATTGCTGTGGACAAACCAACTAAGGGTACTGTCAATGTGCACTCCCAAAGCTTTGCCAGAGTCAACGAAATTATAAGTGTTATCATATTAACATAGTTATTAAACAAAAGCGGTCCTTTATTCTGCCTTTGCAGTACACTTCTACCTTGCGATTTCATATTGGATGTAGTGGTTTGACCATTATCCATAATTCTTACGAGTTCGTCGTCTATTTGTAAGATAAGACGTGAACAGGTCTTTTGATTTTCCGCGCATTATCACGTAATATCTCTGGCAAGGTGAAGAAATGAACAAATTATGTTCTAATATTATTGGAACGGCGAATTAGACCAACAATCTGCTATTTCCGTAAGCAAAGTTATTACTGAAATACCGGGAGTTCCTGCAGAAGCGTAAAATTTCTCATTTAGCGGATATATAACTTGAGATATTGATACATGCAAATGTAATTTGCTTAATGCGGATTGTTACCAAAAATCTATGGAGTGTCATTTGTATTAAAAGATGTCAGGTTATGAGAATTTATTTTATATGAATAATACGACTTTCAAGTTTTATATATAAGTTTATTTGTATATAGTACTGTTACTTTTTGTATATAATACATATTGTTATTAACAAACAACCTGCAATATCGTTCATTATTTATAATTCGCTATCACTACAAACAAAAATTACATAAAATAAATTACATCTATATAAATGCCAATACTAAAATGCATATTAAGCAATTGTACAGAAGCTTCCATAACTAACGAAAACATTGTAACACTGGTCTACACAGAAAACTTGTTAAGCTTATTATTAATATATTTAAAAATTTGTATAAAAGTTTATTTATGTAACCTAAAACCAGAATAAGTTACATCCATAATGCCGAATAAAAAATAAATAAAAATATTACAAATAACTGTATAATCACGGCTACACACACAGAATTTTCGCCATTTAAAAAAATTCTGTAACTCGTAGCATGCAATAAATTACATTAAAACAAATATCAGTTAAAGTTATGTACATTATTTTCAATTGATCTAATATAAACCTTTATAGGTAACAATTTTCTAGCGATTTATAATAATGAACAACATTCAACACAAGCGTTATTGCACTTTACAGCCAGAGCTCCTGTTTGTGCCCGACACTTTATTATAAAATCAATTTAATTTTACAAAAAAGATATGTCAATCAACTACACTTGTCTCTTGCTGTAAATTTTGTTTATGAAAATAATGGGAAATCCACGGAAAGTATCTTACGTACATAAAACATGCAGCAATAAAATACTTCAGAAGGTATATCTAGTACCCAGGCTTATCGACTTTAGTTGTATAAGAAAATAATTATTAATAACAAATCATGGATAGCCAACTATATAAAACGAATCGTAATGAAATCAAGAAAATAATTGACAATATTCCGATTATTTTCTCATACTACAGTTAACATAATTTATCTACGAATATTTAACATGTAACAAATGATTTTTACACAAAGGGCTTATTTATAATTTAATATTAAATTCACAGGCCCACGGTCGTTGTCACTTTCAAGTACTCTCATTTTCCGTTGGACTTTCCTAAAAAAAGAAATTGCATATAACTGAAAATTATAAAGAACATAATAATTTTGTCCACTGCTAACACTTAAAACTGTAAAACTAAAAAAATCAAGGCAATTATTACGAGTGCTGTGGTAAAAAAATTGTTAACGCAGTGTGATTAGTGATTATTGTTACACACTAAAATTAACTCATTACTAAAAACGTTCCAAAAAGTCTGTTTTTTCAGAATCGCTCATCATTTGTTTGGATTTTAATATTCTTTCTAAAATATAAGTATTTTTGTTTACTATCCGAAACAAATATGAACTTTTTTCTTGATCCTTCGGCTTTTTTAAAAATAAAGGACTAAATAAAAACACCTAATACTATAACTGTATATTCGCTTTCAGTCTTCTTTGTGCTCCCGAAATTTTTCATTACAACATTCTGTTTTGTCATGCATCTTTAACATAAACATAACTTTAAAATTTTGTGATATATATACCGGTCGTTTTCAGAAATAGGATAAATAAAACCGTGAAGAGGTAAGGGGTATGAAAATTCGCCAAGAAGTGGGGACGCGTATGAGTCTATGAACAGTGTACTCTACAATATTGGTGGAGATGTAGCTCCCTTCACCTCCTCGCCGCTTTAAATATCCTATGACTCAAAACGACCGGTATATAAAGCCAGCAATTTGTTACGAACCTAACGTAAGTATGCCTGTACAAAAAAGAAATTAATAAATTTAATTATTAATTCATAATTGTTTAGAAGTGTTTTAGAAGTTGCTTGTATGATTCAATTATCTAATGAATTTCCTCAAAAATTATTAGTTTATCTGAATATTAAAGAGACAGTAACCTGGTAGATGAATTAGACTCACTATAAGATGCTCATTATATTATTAAAAACTGAAATAATAATTACTTAGGACAAAGTTTTCAATTAAATATTATCACAACATAATAGTTGATTATTAAGGACACCATTAGGACTAAACTTACATTGCTTTAATCCCTTTCGTAGAATAACGACCACCATCCACCACTCACCTAGTCTCAACATTACCTGCGTTGGCGATGAAAATCCTCTTCAGTTTAGGGTCAGAATTAGCTATGCAAGGCTGTGTGTCAAATATTTATGTTTTACAGACTCTGTAGAGTGTAAATACGAAAGAACATGGATAGTTTAATAATTTGGATATTTTAATTACCCTAATTAGTGGAGCATGGTAAAATCCTCAGACATTTCACATGACATGAGCGTTAAAATAGAAAAACGGCTTAAAACTGGAATTTACTCTTAATGTCAGATTGCTAGAATGGCGAAAGTATCTCAGAAAATAGTGAATAGACTCGCGCAATCAGTTAAAGCACGTATACCAACGACGTCGAGGCGTAAGTTCTGTCGTGGTAGTAAAAAAACAAGTGATCCGCAAGATCGTCTAATTGAAAAAAAAATCCTTTAGAAAATTGAAAAGTAACATTTTCTTATTTACAAAAAAACATACTGAGGCCCAAGGGCATTCACATAAGAACATTTCGGTCTAGGTTATAGGCGGCGAATATCAAATGCAGACGTCCTGTAAAAATCCTGAAAAAAAGCAAAAAACGCCTTGAGTGGGCTAAATTACTTAAACTTTACTGTTGAAGACTGCACGATTATTCTTATATTAAATTAGTCTTGCTGATAATCGTTTTTATAATTTTTCCAAGATCAAGAGAAGGGTATGGTGAAGACACATTAGTAAGAACAATAAAACATCCACCAGCGGTGAAGATTTAGTCTTGCATCACATACAAAGGCGCTGGACAACTATTTTTTGTGACGGGCACTCTGGATCAAGTGCAGTACAAAACTGTTATTGAAGGAGTTTTGATTCCGTATATTGCGTCTCTGAATAACAATAAAGGACCGTATACGTTTATGCATGATAGCGCACCGTGTCATCCTGCTCGATCAATAAATAATGTCTTCGGGATAAATAACGTACCATTATTACCGTGGTCCAGTAATTCACCAGATATAAACTCTATAGAAAACGTCTGGGGTACTTTAAAACGTAGGTATTGTTTAAACAAGAAGTAATACTACCGTGGTCATTCTAAAACAAAATATTGCAGATGTTTGGGAGAATAACCCGAAAATTAATGAAATGATAACGCGATGCATAGATAGGACTAAAGGGCAACTAAATATTGAAGTATTTGTTTTATTTTTATGTAAATATGTTTCACTTTAATATTATGCTTCTAAATAAAATTGTTTCTTGCAAATTTCTTTTCATTCTTGGCTGAAGTACATAAAAATATTAATTTTATAGGGCGAGTCTAATTCAATTACCAGGTACTGTACATATTTATACGGTTCAAATCAGAACCTGGAATGTTTACTTTGTCAGCTCCGTTGAACAACTTACAGTTTCCTATTATAGAGAAACTCTTCTTTAAAATAATAACTAAATGCACAATTTTATGAATCATTCTAGATTTTTTGGCAACTATCGCCAGACTTAAAAAGATACTTCTTTTATTGCATTTTACAATGTCATAAAAAGGGAGACAATTCTACCCATATGTTTATAAAGAAAGTAATTTCTTTAAATACTCATTACATTGTTAAATTATGAAATATGTATATGTCTTAGAACACAGTTATACTAACCTCTATACTTTCCAAGTCTCCAGGTTGCATTAAGTCTGTTTGTATGATTTCTTCTTCAGGATAATGCGATGAACAATGCAGCGCCAATTTTTCATGCAATTGTTCTCTGGTTCGCTGCAGTTCCTTCCTTAACCTATCTCTTTCTTCATCTCTTTGTTTAATTACGCTCTGGAAGGTTGAAACAAATTCATAGAATTAGTGTTGGACAGTATATGTTGGCCATACCAGAAAAAAGAGATAAGAACGTAATGAAGTTGAATGTGATGTGTGTTTATCCGAGTATACAGAATGAGACTCAAAAGAATAAAGAACATTGCAATTTAAATTTTTTAAATAATAATTTCTTACAAAGTCCTTTCAAATTAAACTATTTTTAGTTTTCTGCTTCGCCCAATTACAGCGGAAACGTGGAAGGATCTCAAATTTCATTTCTTAGAAATGTAGTTTGTTATGTCCAGCAGCTATGGTCTTCTTTAATATTTGAATATAATTAAACATTTTTAGAGATAAAGTTTACGATTTAGAATAAATAGTCTGAGACTACCTCGACAATAAAAACATAGATTTCTATTTGAAATAAGCAAATTGACATACATTTCCAGTGTATTCGAAAGAAGCGGAAACACAAAATTATTTTAACTTGAGAGTGCAAGAGCATAAAAGTATTGAGAACTAATCGCAATGTTCATAAACTCGCTATATTAAAACAAAAAGTTTGCCATCACATATGTACTTTATAACTACTCAGGAATATGTCTGACCCTTCTTTCATAGATTGTACACATAATAAAAGAGTGATTACGTAACAGTTTTAGGTAGAAGAAGGTACACCATTTTTTATTCTGTTTAATGTCCAGACACTTATTTCAATTCCTCGATTTTAGTAAGGGGAGAACCAAATATTTGCTACTTACTAATAATGTTGTAAGCTGAGAATTTAAAGTTGTGGCACTTTCTAATAGTCTATGGACAGGTACAGAAGGCACATTATTCCGTGATACTAAGGATTCATTACTTGTACAGGATGGATATTTTCCACCAGTTATTAATACCGGATCACTCTCTGATACTTCAAGTGATTGATTCACAGCCAATAATAATTGATCCACTAAAATGTATAAGTTTAAATTATCTGTCTTCTCAGTAGCTATTGATACCTATTTACCTTGATAAAGAGATGCTAGAACAAGTGCCGTGGGTTCTCGCTCTGTCAGTTGTTTATTTTTAGCTTCCTCTACGGCCATGTCTGCTATATGGTGATAATCTTCCCTGGGAATACTTAATAAATCTGCTACAAGATTCTCCTTGTCTTCTAAAGCTTGACGTACTACATCACCTTTCCTTTTAATTTGCTCTATTGAGAATAAATCATGACATAAAAATCACTTCCACAAATTAAACACACAAAACTTGATTGTGATCAAAGCAAAGAAATGTGCATTAGTGCATACCTATGGGTGTAAGTACAGGAGCGGCTGAATGAACAGGAGGAATCTCAGCCTGTACCTCATAAGGTTGTATAAGTGGCCAATCATCAGCTGCAAACTTCATTGATACACCACCACCAGCTAAAAAAACCATAACCATTTTTATACAATTACCAGCTTTTCAGTTGAAAATAGGCGGGATAAATAGAGTGCATAAGAGACTTTTTTTAAAGAACTGGACGTCTAACCGCTTCATAAATATTTTCTACCTACAGAATTTTCAACTAAAAACCAGTGTAACCATGTACCACTATTAAAGCATTGTGTTACAATTGTGTTCGCAAGTTAAATAAGTTCAAAATTTGCAAACTAACCAGTGCTAGAGCATGACAAGGCGCATGATTGATAGGACATGCGCTTTGGTGGTTTTTGAATACAAATAATTAAGCAATTTTGCGTAGACCACATTATGGAATTCATAGTTTTTAAGAGTCATATACAACTTGTATTCGTTCATGTAACCTTTTCATACTCAGAAAAACTATAAACGCTTAACAAAAACGCATTTAAAACTATTACCGGCTATCATGTATTAGATTGCAGGTTCCGTTTTAACTGTTGATTATAATACCTCGCTTGATTTGCCGTGTAACATAAGCGAAAACTGTACTATACTATTATTCTAAACCATTTCTGTCTTCGTTTTGACTTTTAAAATTCAGAACTTGGATAGATACTTTAACGTAACGTTAACGTATACGTTTCTCTCAGTAGATACAATAAAACTCCCATCAAGACTAATCCATTTACTAATCTAGATACTAAGGCTATCTATGACAGTTGGGACGATCAACTTGTTAGACTTGTTATAAAGATAGGCAACAACTATCCTGGTCCTCTTATTGCATCTGAGAATGATTTCTGCTTTGTTTGTCATCAAGGTAACCAGATGTAGTATTGAAGCGATTCGTTTTAGAGATATAATTTCTTTAGTATGTAATTAAACATGTGAGAAACCTTAAGTATGATTCACGTGAGGATCTTCGAAATGTAATTGATTTAACATTTGTTTAATTTAATAGGCAGTTTCAGCGCTTCCGATGCTTATGTCAATGACTTAATGAAATAAACCTATCACTAGTATGTAGGTACGAGTAGACTACTGCATATGTACTACATTAATGCAAGACCTATCAAAGTGTTAAATGTAATAGGAGTGCTAATGATTTTTTGCCTAACAAAAATACTTATATTGCCTCTGCGTTGTATAGGCACGAATTCAAAGGGAAATATAAACCAGAAAAATGAAAATAGTTGCCGATTGAATATAAAGGGGTATTATGACTTCTTATGATGCAGACTATTCCGTCTAAGTTAAGGTTAAATCGAGATACGCCATGAAGGAGGGGTTGACCAGTAGGACGATCTCCAACCAGGTACAATTTACAATTGCGTCTTAAGGAAAACGACGGGAGTCAGAAAAAAAATGTATTAAGAACGGGCATTCCAAACTTCCAAAAATCCTTGTACACAGAGCACTTGTAAGATTGGCATTCCTTGCAAACCTAACAGGGAAAGGCCTAATTTGACTAAAGTGATCTAAAAATGTCTTCATATCATTGCTGAAGTTGATCAAAATATCAAAAACTAGACACTTTCTACACGATGGACAACCTATTATGTTGTACTGGTCTTCGCAAAAATTTATCTACTGAGATCTGGACTGTTTTAAATAAAATGATTTTTTTTGTTCTTATTTTAAGTCATGTTTACTTTGAGACAAATTGTGTACCTATATATTATTTAATCAAAACTCAATATGTTGTAAAGAATGTTTTTTCAAGTGAATTCTGTATGTTGTAGTACAGACTTGAATATTTCGAAAAATTAAAAAAACCTTATATAATAATATTAAAAATGTATAATAAGTTTATTTGCAAAGTAGTACATGTAGTTACTTACTTGAATTGTTAACACCTGTTGGAGCGTTACTTTCACCATCACATTGAGATAATCGACTATCTTTGTCATCGTCTGTTCCGGAACTATTTATTTGGTTACCATCGGTATTAACAGCATTTTGCTCGGATTCGCTAGTTGCAGATTCAGAACCACCAACTGATTCTGCACGTTCAGTAGGTTCTCTTGCAGTAGATAATTCACTAACAGTTTCTTCTTCATCTGGTACAGCATTATCCGTACGTCTGTGTTTTCCCTCGCGTTTATTGTAGGCTTCAGCGGCATCTGATAGATGTTTAAACCACCTAAAGAAACATATTACTATGTAAGTCACGTCTAGACTATTAATCGTGTCAATATTTTTAAACTACTGAACATTAGCCAATACTTGTTGTTTCTGTAATTATTATTTAAATGTTTCTATTATGAGAGTTTCTAGGTGTTGACCGTGTTATAGTTACATATAGTACCAGGAAAGCACAAGATATACAATAAAACACTCGACGTTTCGCCACTAATGTGCTAGAAGCTACGCGATAGAGGCGAAAACCTTTTGACCAGAATTAGAAGGTTACCGTAATCTTCAGACATCCCTCACCTACCAGAAGGTTTTCGTCTCTAGCGTGGTTTACACGTCGAGTTACCATGACCTGGTACCCTCAGACACCCCTTGCTTCTGAAGAAGCCACTCACACTAGTGGCGAAACGTCGAGTTTTTTTTTATTGTATATCTTGTGCACTTTTTTGTACATACTGTATACACTTTACAAACCATGACATGATCAACACCCGGAAACTCTCATAATTGAGACTCGGGCCGTGGAAGCCTTCGATATCATTTATTATTAAATGCTATGAATTTACGCACCAACACGCTCTTTGGACATTATAGCAATTGCTGTAGCTCATTTACAGTTACAAACATGAACAGTTAATGGCTTAAGATTTCATATATGGAAATTGTGTTCAAAATAAAAATTGAAAAATGAACATAAAAGAGTTGAAAAAGTAAACCATCCATCCAAATGTAACTCTGTCGTACATATCAGGTTTTTGTTTTCCGTAAATACTGTTAAATTTTAAGTAAACCAGTCATTCAAAAACGTCTCTGAAATGTATGGCATGCCTTTTTCTTTAATGTACGATTTCCAAATATTTATTTTCAATAACTCATTTTAGATTTTCTTAATTGCATACATTTGTGACTTAAATAACTGCGGAATGTGCATATACGCCATTCAAAGTTGTTTCGTTAGATTAATGTGGTATGTTTAGACTGTGTCTCAATAATATCGATTTACTGTGATTTTATAAAATGTTATATGTCTGTACATTATTCCTTGATGATCAAAAACTTCAACAAATATGCCAAAGATGATGGAAGTAAATTTTTTAAGAAAGGTTTAGAATATGCGAAAATTTAGCTATCTATTACCATTCGAGTTATCGCATCGAAGTAAAATGTTGTTTATCCTATACTTAAACAACAAATAAATTTTATGGTAACATACTTAGTATACAAGGCTATTTTCTATTATTTTTATATCTTTTAAATAAAAGCTTTGAAATTGTGACGTTGATATTACAGTTATTTTATAACGTAAATACGCGCAGAAAAGAAAGAAAAAGGCTATATCTACATCCACAGCTTACTTTAGTGTGTAATTTTCTACGTGCCATATCTAAATTTTCTTCATAAATATTCCCTTAAGAAAACAATAATATATTTGTGAAGGTATATTATAAAAAGCGTATGCTTATTCTCGCTTCGACGGTTTATTTTAACAAACTAATGTAATCATCCTTTTGGAAGGTCTTCACATACATATATCGTTGGTTTTCCAAATAGTCGAGGTTATAGTAGAAGTTTATTCATAAATTATTTTGCGCTCTTTCATGCGAAATTGCAAAATAATATAAATATTTTCTTCTTACTTTTTAGTGGTTTTGAGTACATTATATTTACATATAACAAATATTATATTAACAGAAATATTTGAAATTTTTCATATGTACCTATACGAAATCCTGGTGGTTTTCTAAATTTCGCTCAAATCATTTCGCTAGCTAACAGTATTGATTATTTTGATTTGGTGTTAGTGATATATGTATTACAAATTATTCAAATAATTATATTTTCTAACGGTTTTATAACTTGAATTATGAAGATGAAGTTTTAAAGAAAGAAGTTTACATATTAGTAAATTAGTGTTTGTTTCACTAGCTTCTCTCACGGTTTCTTAAGATTAAGCCACAAGGGGCTAAAAACATTTGAAAATATAGTAGGCACTGGAACTTTTATATAAGTAATACACATTACCTCCAAACAACTGTAACTTTGACTACAGAAAAAAGCGTAATATCGATACTCACAATCACATAACAAATATACGAACTGTGACCCTGTAAAACAGAATACCACGCTGTTCTGCATCTCGCCTTCCGTCTTCTACAATGTAATTGTTAGTTAAGGCTTTAACTTTTTTGAAGACAGTATCTGCACCCACAAGTGTATTTAGAGAAATTATTTACAATTAAACAGGGGTCCCAAAAAATTATGATTTCATGATAATGTATTTTTTTCAATTTTGCAGTTAAATTTTGATAACTTTGAAGTTTGGTCACTTTGGTATATTTCAAAATAATTTTGGAACGTGCTTCCAATTTACTTAGCCATGCTCTAAAGAGAAATACATACTAACAGATATCTAAATGCACATTCACATCATCACCCAGCGCAGTAACAATAAGTAGTGAATACATTAATTTCACGGTCGCAAAGATTAGCGGATCAAGAACGTAGAGACACAGAAATGACCACTATTCGGAACACTTTGATCGCCAATCCATATACACACAACAGTATCAACAGAACTATTCGAGCAACACCAAAACTAGACAAGCAAGGAAAAGTGGAAACACAACAGCAAATGCATTTCTACCGTATATTAAAGGAACAACCGACAAAATTTGAAGGATATTAGTAAATCACGATATAAAAACAATTTTCATAGCGGCCAAGAAAATCAGTGAAGTGCTAAACACTCCAAAAGACGGGATTCACCTGGAAGATCAAGGTCTCCCATGCAATCATGGGACAAAATCGTACATCGAGCAGACCAATAGGCGAATAAGTGTGAGAACAGACGAACACAAGCTCACCGTTAAAAACAAAACAGTGCCTTCATCGTTAGTCCAACATGTTATATAGACCAGACAAACCATAGATTTTCAAAACACTAGGACCATAATGATGAGTGCGAATTTAAGAAGAAAAACTGTACGAGAGGCCGTAGAAATCGACAGGAGGCTTAACACCATCAATAAGCGCGACGTTGCGTAGCGTTTGCCGATGACATGGAGGCCGCTACTTAGGAATCCAAGCTTACCACCACTGAACCAGATAAACATAGCAGAACGTAGGATGGGTAACATCAACATGCAACGGACAACAGCAGAGGTTACCCGTAACTCTGCAGTGCACGGGCCGGCATCTAAACATGGAGGTCAGCAACACCGAACAGCCAACTGCCGAATGACCTCCATTGCAGCGGCGAGAGGACAGGAGTGACATACATATAACCGATCGCACACTCGATATTTATTTCTTTAAAAAATCGAATGCACACGCGTCTGCCATTTTACTTGAACAAGAAACGCCAGCCGTTCGAATCGTTTGAAAATCGTTTCACAATGATTTGAAAAGCTGCAAAAACAACCAGCAGTTTGTCAGCGCATGCTCCATACACAATGCGAGGAACAGAGATTGGAGCGTGCCAATTTCTGATATGGTGTAACGAACTATAGATAGGCGTAGGTATAATAAACATAACCTTTTATTTTCATATAAATAGACAAAATGATAGACCACGGAGGGTCCACCAATATACCCAAGGTCAAAATTTTTAATAGTTCCAAACTGCCTGCTTTAGCGCTACCAGCTGTGAACCTAATTTCACATTTGTTCTCATAGAATGTATTGACAAACAGTTTTGACATTTGCATGTCAAAACGCGTTGATACAACATCAAGCATCATAAAAATACGAAATGACAGCGTTTT